>PYST01000034.1:50991-115663 GCA_003049485.1 Ophioceras dolichostomum | reverse complement strand
GGGGGGGGGGGGGAATGCGAGGGCGATCATGGCTGGGGTTTTGAACAATTTAGGAAAACTCAAATATAACGGCACGGTATTTGATTTGATGGAGAGCAGGGACAAGGTTCAGAAGAGAGGCCCGTGGAGGCGAGAGAGAAAAGTCAGATCAGGTAGGTAGATCTGTTCTGTCCCCGACGACGCCTCGTTGCGTGAGGATCGTCCCGCTTCGGTCTGATCAGCCGTCGTCGACCGCGGATCCGACTCCCCAGCTCAACGGGCTGCCTATTACCTAGGTAGGTACCCAGTCAGGGAAGGGTCAGGCTACCTACCTACCTAGGTCAGTCAGATCAGATCAGGATCGGACCGGCTCAGCTCAAAGATATCAGACATACTCGAAGCAATGTGTTTCCGGAAGGAAAAACACGCACCACAGGGAACTCGGAATGTCGGGCCACCTCGCCCCGAGACGGAAGAACAGAGCCCAGAGCACCCACCTAGACAGACAGACACCGCCAGTAAGTAAGGAAGAGAAGAGAGCGCCAGGCGTCGATCCCCGCGTAATTTCATATTTTCTCTTCTTCCCTCTTCTCTTATGTACTCACTTTTATCAAGCTGAAGGCTTCTATGTTATCGCCTGCCATAGCCTGACGACAGGGAGGGTATACTAGTAGCGTGGCCCTACTCTTATTACACCATATTTCTCCTCCCCTATACCATGGTCTGCTCGGAAAGAAGCCGGGATCTCCAGCAGCAACAACTGCGGCAGCTGTAGCAGCAGCCTCCTCCTTCTCCCTATGCTACCATGGCTGCCTGCTGGAAGGCCTTCGTCCGGCAGTGATGGGATGAGGGCAACTGGGGTGACTCGGCCTTACTCGCCCTCCGGCCAACCGCCCCGTCGTCACTGCCGACAATCTGCAAGCAACGCCCGTCCTTCTCTCTCTCTCTCTCTCTCTCTCATGCTCTGGCAGATGCTGTTGCCGAACACAGCACTTCAAAGACGCACTGGCGGTGGGGAGAGGGAGGCACTCGGCCGAGGATGGTATCGTGCAAGACGACGACAATTCCTGCCTAGGCACCTCGGTCGGTAGGGAGGAGTCTTCTGCCCCTACCCTCCCACTGTCTGGATAGTGGCCAGTGTTCACAACCTACGAGGTCAAAGCTGCTGCCTACCTAGTTTGCTTCGCCCAGATATCTGGGCGAAATAGTCAAAGCGGCGTGCGTGCGTCTCAACACCCGGTCATGCTGGCGGCGTCTGACGCATACATACGCACAAAAAGATGATCAACGCTGTCGTCGCCCAACACATCCGAAATGACTTGCAGCGGCTCCATATTGCGCATGGGCGATCAAGCAAGCGCACAAGAATATATGTGACTAGGCGCTTCGCCCAACGCGCCCGTCAACGGCCAACGGCGGGCCGAAAGCCTTTCCCTCATTCTCTTCATTTCCTCGATGAGTATTGCATGTATGTCGTGCGAGTGCTCGATTCGTCGACAGTTGCATTTGGTCATACACACCTAAGCAGGAAGGCAGGCGGGCAGGCGGGCATGCATGCGATCAGGCATATGGTCGCCGACCTCGCTCGTGCTCGGGGAACTAGGCACCAACTCTCTTCGTTTCCTTGGCTCGACATATCTCCATCCACGTTGAAAACAGCCCTCGCACACCGCGAGGCAAGGACCCAGTGTGATGAGGCCAGGTGATGGGCCTTCTTTGCCAGCCGGCATCTGGCCTGGTGTCTGTCTATCCGCCGATGCATTATTGTGCTTCGCTAGGTATGGATGATCTTTGGCTTGCGGTTGGTCCGTCGCCAAGTTGCCGTTGGTCTTGTCTTGCCAAATGCAGGAATGTCTACGCAAGGGAGGAGGAGGCAGATAGATGCCCCTTACTCTGTGGATTCCAGGTGGCTCCCAGAAAAGCCCCGCCGTCGACATCCCGGCCTACTTCAAGTTTATGGTCCTGTTTGACTGCCAGTTGTTGATGCTTGTGTCTATGACCCGTGGCGTAGTGGGCAGCGAGAATCCTGCCTATTCTTTCTTCCGCTAACCACGAATCCTTTTCCTCGTTACCCTATTACGGACAGCAGAGATACTGAAGAAGGAGGGATTCTTTTTCGGTCCCACTCCTTCCTCTGCTGTCACACCCACACCGAGCAGCTCCCCATGTCCCTCGGACTGGCTCACCTTTCTGTCTGCCGAGCAAGGCCAGCCAAAGGATGTCTGCCGAACATGAAAAGGGAAATCGGGTGGCTGGCAGGCCTCGCCCACGAAGCGGGGAAGGTAGAGAATGTAACCCTCGAAAAATCAGAACGGGCCGCTCGAGCTGTAGTTGACGTCGTATGTAAGAGAAGCTGGCTAGGACGAGCCGACGACAGCCAACACTTCCTAGATAGGTGGTAAAGCTGCGGCCTACGAACGTCTACCCTGCAGATGAAGAAGATATAGGTACTCTCCGTACCACCTATGCTCCCATATTCCATAAATGAGGAGCTCCTTGTGACTCAAGAACCAAACCATCATGCCGCCTGTCGACCAGGACCAACCAACCAACCAACCCACACACCCACCCACCAACACTTGGCCTGCGGCTCCTAGGTTGAAGACGGACCGATCATGTCTCGGGGCCGAGTCTTGCGGCTCGCCGAAGGTGTAGAGCAGACACGACGATACGAACAAAAAAAAGCACCGAAGAAGAGAAGGAAGGGGGAGGGGGGAGAAGAGGGATAGAAGCGACGCAGAACAGAGCAGGGGAGAGGGCCGCCCGCCACGGATGATACCGTGAGCGGGATCACAGCTCATTTCCGAGTTTCTGCATGGAATAAGCCCAAACCTGATCCTACAACCACAAAGGGAGCCCTACCAACCGAACCGCCGCATAACTCTCTCCAGCCTTCGACCTACGTGGTAGGTAACCTCCAGCAGCCTCCCTCCCTATCTGCCTACCAGCTACCTTCCTTAGGTAGGTAGGTAGGTAGACATGTCTCCCCACGTAGAGACGTATCGGGCAAACAGTTGGAGATTCGATTGCACATCCCACCCACTCATCCATCCATCCACCTTCCTATCTTCTGCAGCCCATGCCAAGGAAGAAGAAAAGCCAATACATAGTACCTGCTATGCAGTATTGGTAATTATTGAGCTCAAACTACATAGGATGTGGGAGGGGGTATTATTCAACAACGTAGTATGAGGACACATCTGTTCAATATCGACAAGGACAAGGATATGAAAGAAAAGAAAGAAAAAACACTGGACGTTTATTTTAAGTTTTTACGGGGAGAAAGGGTTGAATCGGCGGTGATCAGTGGGTCCCTTGCAACGGTCGCTCGGGGACCCTCGATCCAGACCAGACCAGACTCAAATAAGTGGCCCAATGTGTGGTGGTTGTGATGGTGAATCGGTCAGTGAATCAGTCAGTCGGCCAGTGCAAGCAGCAAAGCATCATTGGAGCTTGTTGTTGACTTGGACACAGCGTTAATGTGTTGTAATGTCGGGTCGGGTCTGGTACCACGCGTGCCGCGTCTGCAGTCTGGCCTTTCTCATCAGAGCACGGTCGTCCACTCAACTCAGTCCCGGTGAGCTCACCAGAGACGCAGGATGGACGCACAGACAGATGGAACAGACGCTGGCCGGCTCGAAGCCAAACCAGCCAACGACGAGGAGCCAATGGGAGGGAGTTCGGGCAATCACTGATGATGAATATGGCTGATGAACCGATGGATTCGAACTGAGCTGAGTGGAAAGCGGAATCATGAAGAACGAGCCCGCCCACTCTGGAACACGGACACCCACATACATGATCAAAGAACCTGCTAACCAACCAACACCCACCACTGACACCAGTGACACCAGTGACACCAGTGACACCACCACCAAATCGGGTCCGACGCCGGTCTGCGCGCTGCGAACCAGACGGCCAGAGTAGGTGGGCAGTGGGCAGCAGCGTAGTATCGAGGAAAACGAAGAAAGATCTTTTTCATCCAGTTGCTCATCCAGTTGCGGTACGACTGCAACGCTATGGCTGCGAACGCATTGGTCTGTGCTCCACCAACCGACTGTGTTCCCAGCATCCATCAATGCAGTCCAGGCCGTTCAGCCTGATTCGTCATCAGTTCACGGGAATGCGTTCGTCTGTGTGTTCTGTCTGCCTATGTCCGTCTACAAAGGTCGACAAGAAGTCCACATACTGGTTCGACCTAGGTATGTATCTACTGCCGGTGCCACTGCCGCCTTCTGCACGGACGACGAAGCGCGCATCCGAAATCTAGCTTGTTCAAGGATGATCCCGAGACCGGATCGGTCAGTGTGCTGCTTTGTGCTTGTTTACTTGCTTGTGTGCTTGTGGTTGTTCTCGTTGCTCGTAAGGGTTCGGAACGAACGAAAGAAAGAAAGAAAAAAATAGCCAGCCCCATGCCCAAGGAGGAGAGTCCAACCGGAAAGAAGGGAACTTACTGCCGGTCTCAGACCTGATGACGCCGAGGAAGAGGGGAGGGACGTGATATGATATGATGCGATGGGATGGACCGGGGGCGAAAGGCTCCGGGACTTGTGAGCTCATGTTCGTTCGTTCGTTCGTGCCCTCTTCGCCACCCCCGGCAGCATCACGCCGGCAGCCGCACTCGCACACTCACAGACATGCCTCTGGTGCCACGTAGATCCCTCCTGTCTGTCCCACTCGGCCCACTGTCTCTCTGCTCTGCTCCCTGTGCTCTGCTCTGCTCCTCGTATGTATGCCTATGGTTAATCAGCCCGCCTGCTCACCAACAAGCAGACAGACATGCAGAAGAGCAAACCTCGGAGCCGGCCTGCACCCGTCCTGCCCTGTGCTATGTGCCAGCGGGCCCTCGCTCTCCCGTCCTCTCCCTCTCCCATGGGTTGGATTGATGCATGGACGCGGACTTTCACCTCCTTCTCCCCCCTCCCTCAGCACGAACCCGCGTTACGTCCATTACACAAGTTACAGGTTGACAGCCCCCCTCCCCAAAGAGCTTCCGGTCCGGTCCGGTGGGCAGCGGCGGCTTCTCCCTCTCCCTACCCCTTTCCGCTGTTCTCTTTTTGCCTGCCTCCTTCCCCCCGCGCGCCTCTCGAACCACTCGGAACCAAGAGTGGAAGGAGGCAGATAGAGAGAGGAATACACGAAACAAACAAAAGGGAGCACAAAACTGGACAGAATAAAAAGAGGAGCCTTGACGGACCGGACGGCCGCAGTGCAGCATGAGTTACCAACCACTCAACCAGTGCACAAGTACAAGACATGCCTCACCAGTGAAACAGGGCAACCGAAACCCCCCAACCGTTCACTGGTGATGGTAGAGTGCGGGAGAGAGAGACACACACAGAGAGACACACACACAGAAAGAGACAGAGAGACGGACAGAGAACCCATATAGTAACTCGTAAACTAGAGCATTTATACCCAATGATCCGTCGTCCATCACTCTGACTCCCCCCTCCCCATCCCCCCAAACGCCGGGATGAGAACGCCACGGAAGGACGGCGCGTTCGTTTAGACACTTGCATTTCGCAGATCGTATGACATTTCGATAATCATGCGTGTGAAGACAAGACAGGACAAAAAAAATAAGGGGGGGGAAGGAAGGAAGAGGAGGTCGCGGGAAAGGCCGCTTACCACAAACAGAGAAACCATGGAAAAGCGAAGAAATCCTTCCTCATGGATTGTTTGAGCTCGGGGTAATGATGACGGAAAAGGGAACCAACATCGGACCTAATCCAAAAATAGCCAACCACCCAGCCGGCCAGCTAGCCAGCTCGCTGCCCCCTCACCCGATCGGCGAAGAGGAGACCGAGTGAGAGTCCCCGTGCCCAGCCAGCCCAGGTTTCGGTTCCGGTCCCGGTCACAGACCAGCCGGATCCAGACTCCGGACCGGCCCGCAGCCCCACGCCCGTCGCTTGCCGTTGGCCCGAGCGATCGGTGGGAAGCCACGAGGCCGGCCCCCGAACCGAACCGTGGGATGCACGGCCCACCGAACTCCCTTGCTTGCCAGCAGAAGAGGATTTCCATATTGGGGCGTGTCGTTGGCATATCTACCTCAGGCATTATACCCAGGTAGTAGGCGCGTCGGCGTTGGCAGCAGGGTCATATTACCGTGAACCGGGTCGAGAAAAAAGACGTGGAATCAAACAACTCTTCCTCCTCCTCCTCTTCTACCTCCCTAATTCTTTCGGCAGCGGACCTGCCATTGGAGTATGGCCAACGGCACTGTGAAGAAAAGGGGGCAGACAGACATGGACTGACTGACAGACAGACAGATAGGGAGGGAGGGACGACAGGGTAGGCCAGCCTGCCAGAGCCCCAACGTCAGCCAACAAGGGGCTGGAAGGGGGCAGTAGGTGTGATGTGGATGACGAGACGTTGGCAGCCGTCCATTGCCCATTTCCTGAATGTTATTCCGGGTTGGGAATCCCTACTAGGATGGATGGAGGGAGGGACAGACGGGCGGTTAGTATGTGAGACGATCACGAATGACTGTAAGGCACACTGACGAGTAGGGGGGTGGACGGGACAGTAGGTACAGATCATGTTGGTTGGCGGTGTGATGAATGCTATGAGATAGAAGAAAAAGGGTGACAGTGCAGAGCAACAGACGAATAGACAGTGACAACGCACGGAGCCCTCCTATCGAATTTGAGAGCGCGGCACGGTCACCATGAAGTCATTCCCGAGATCCTCCCCCTCCTCCTCCTGATGCTGCTTCTGCTGCTCCCTCCCTTCGTCCCTCAACTTCCTGGCCCCCGATGATGATGCTGCCACCCACGTCGCTCGATGAGCTCGACTTTCCGTTTGTTGTCCAAGCAACGCGGTCTGTCTCATTTATGGAACGAACGCCTGCGTGGGCAAGCAAAGGTAGGCGTGGGTTGTCATGTTCCGATCATCCACCCTCATCTTATCTCGCCAATCTTCTTCAAGCCGCCTTGCAAAGAAAAAAAAAAGCGAAGGAAATCGTCAGGGCGACAGCGAGTGAATCAGAGACAATGTAAAATAGTCTCGGTAGTGGGTCGTCCCCCGTATTCTCCTCAAGTCAAGAAGTCCTCCAACGAGTGGGACTTCTAAATCAGAAAGAAACTCAAAAAAACAGGGGGTATAAAGGGGGTATAATAGGATATAAGAAAACGAAAGCCAGCCCAGACAGCCCCGGGCCTTGAAAGGCCTGCTCCAGCCATTCCAGACCAATCGTGTCTATGGCTGTGAACCTAGGTGAACTACCTAGGCAGGTCTGTCCTGTTCCAGCTCATTTTTTTTGTTTGGGTTGGCCCACCTCGCCAGGGGTATTCGGTGTGTTGTGGTTCTTCAGTACATTGGTTCGTGCTGTGATCCATCGCATCCATCCATTACGGTAAAGAACCTCTCCTCCACTACCCCCCTCGAACGGAAGAGGGAGGAAATGTATAAGAGAGAGCAGACAAAGGGAAGAGGAAAATCATACAAAAGGGAGCATTGTTTGGGGTGCCTGATGAGGCGGTGGATCAGACCAGAAAACAGCTCTCTCTGTCTTTGAATCTGCCATGGGGTATTTCATTCCTTCCTCACCATAGACGCAAAGACTGTCCATGTTTCTTCTCCGTTGTTTTGAGACTCGAATCAAGTAGAAACGAAAGAAAATTTGGAAAAAAACAAGAAACCCGAATCACCATCCCATGTCTGTCCGAGATCAGTAAGGGCAAGGAACACATTCATGTGGCAAAAGGGCAGGCAGGGAACAGAAATAGAAAAGAGGATGAGAACACAACCAGTATGTCGGCTGTGGGAAACAAGAACACAAAACAAGGGACCAGAAAATTAAACCAAGAAATTAAACTACGCGAGGTAGGTAAGTTAACTAGTAGTAGGTGTGGTGGTGACCGCCAAGGATGCGTCGCGCCGCCTTCAACGACGCCGACGCCGACGCGGCACGGAGGCTCGCGCGCGAGGGATGGAAGACGACCTCCTAGGTCGCCTTCTTCTTCGCCTGGTGCTGCCTCCACTCGGCCCGGGTGATCTTCATGAGGAGCTCCTCGTCCTTGATCGGGATCCACGAGGTGAGCGCCTTCATGGCGTTCTCGAAGTCCGAGTCGAGGAGGACCTCGGTCAGGGCGTGGATGAGCGCCGTGCCCGTGGCGTGGAGGATGTCGAATCCCGGCAGGGCAGCAGCCTCCGCAGCGGCTGTGGCGGCTGTGGCGGCTGTGGACGATGAGGTACCTGCGGTGGAGGTCGCACGCTGCTCTGGCGGCGCGGAGTCCTCCGTTGCGGTGGTGGTAATGGCGGTAGTGGTGGTAGTAGTGGCGGTGGTAGTGGTGGAAGCGGAGACGGCCTGAGGAGTTGGTGATGATGCTGAAGTTTCTGCCGATGGCGAGATTGGCAGCGCCGGTATTGGCGACGGCTCCCCAAGCAGCATGAAGACGTCCCAAACGCGCAGCTGGGCCTGGAACGGGATGGAGAAGTTGAAGAGGGTCAGGTACCACCGAGTGGCGTAGGCTGTCGGGTCTATACAGAGCTCGGACAGCTTGTGCGCCACCTCCTTGCCCTCCAGCCAGCCACGCTCGAGGTCCTTCAGGGCGGTCATCAGGCTGCCGAAGCCAGGCTGATAGAGCCTCTCGAGGCCGCGGAAGCGCCACATGCGCACCAGCATGATGAACGTCCTCTCCTCGTCGTAGTAGCATAGCAGCGTTGCCGCCAGCGAGGCCATACCCTGGACGTAGCCCGTGTCTGGGAAGTACAGCGACAGGGCGTGCAGCACCCTGAACAGCAGGCGCTGGCCGCCGCGGTACGGTCGACGGAACATGATGTGACGGTTAATCGTTCTTGGCACGTCGAGGTCGATCTGCGTGTCGTCAGGCGAGCCGACATCCTGCAGACGGTGGAACTCGGCCGCGAGCTCCGCGTCCGTCGTGGTGCTGCCGTGCTGCTTGGCGCTGGCGGCCAGGAATGAGTACCACGCAGCCGCCCGCCACCGATCAGGGATGCCCTTCCACGTGCGGTCTATCAGCTTCGGGCTCCGCACGTCGAACTCGAACTCCATGCCCTCCCCCGTCTGGCCTTTGTTGGTAACCTTGGCCATCTTTCTCCACTTCTCTGCCCGCTCCCACTCCTTTCGCTTGAACGTCTCCGACAACTGCTCCACCTGCTCGTCCTCTGCGATGTCCGACAGGGCCGGCGACATCGACAGCATGTCGCCGGCTTCATCCGTCAGTTTCCTGTCCCGGTTGTGGGGCAGAAGGTTGGTGGCCGCTCGTATTGATGAGCGAGCCGACCTCCTCGACGCCGTGGAGAGCTCCGACGTCTGTGTATTTAACGAGCGGGCGGAGACCTTGCGGCTCGGCGCCCGCCCAGGGCTCAACAATGATGAAGAGCCATACCCATAGGCCGCCGCCGTCGCCGGGTCCATCCTCTTAACTAGCACGTTCCTCTTCCTGGTCCCGGGCGCGGCTTGCGGTGGGGTCTTCGGTGGTTGTTCGTCCGGCGTGCCATCCCTCGACTCAGCCCGCCTTGTGTTGGGTGTAATGAAACCATAACGATCGACATCAGCTCCGTCCACATCCTCCCAGTCCTCTATGCCGCCCGCCAACTCGTATTCCCTCTTAAGGGGACTATCTCGTCGCAGCGACGAGGAGCTTTGGGAGATGAGGGAACCGGTAGGATTGGGTGGGGAGAGTTTGTCGCTTGAAAAAGAATGAGACCTGTCAAGAATAGAAAGGAGAATGTATGTTAACATCGGCGGAGTCGAGCTTGAGGGGACGGGGGAGGTTGGTTGGGACGACAAGGAAACCATACGCGACGTTCTCTTCCCCCTCCGATGGGACCTCCACTGCAGGCGCGAGGCGTTCGCTTTGCGACGAGCCCGGCCTCCCATCGCGCCAGTCGATCTCCGTGCCGGATTCATAGAGCGACCTCACCTTTTGCGATTCCCTTTCCACGTCTACGGGCAGGATGCGGATGTTGGGTACCGACATGGCAGTCGGCGGGTCAGGCTGCGGTGCGCTCTGGCGGGGTTCACCGGCCTCGACAGCGGCACCGCGGGACGGCGGCGTTGTGGAGAGCCTTGTCGGGGTTGTCGGGGTTGTCGCTTTGGGTTTTGGCGACGACACGCCCGTCGTGGCAGTTGTGACGGTGGTAACGGGAAGGGTCGGTGATGTGGGGCGGGCCGGTTCCACGATGTCCGCCCCCTGTCGTGGTGTGACATCGGTGGCGGTCTGGTCCTGGCCCATTGAAGAAGACGAAGGGGCGGAGGCGGCAGCAGTAGAGGTGGCGGCGGAGAGGTCGAGGTTTCCGAACGCGCGCTTGCCGCCAAACATCATGCTGCCCCTTTTGGAGAAGGTGAGTTGGGTGAGAAAGTCATCCTCCAGGAAGCTGTCGGTTGGGATGGTGGTGTCGATGGGGAGAAATTCCGATTGCAACCGACAGGGGTTGGCTGATTTGTTCCCGCCCCCAAATCCCGGGAGGTACCACTTTGGGGCTTTAGGCGGCTTGGGCCCCTGTGCAGCCTGTGGTCTTGGCCAAGGCTCATTCTCGTCCTTGGGTGGCAACGGCGGCGGGCTCTTTGGAGGGGTCGCTGGTGCAACATCCTCCCTCTCCTTGCTGGCAGCCCTCTTCTTCAGTTTTTTCGTCTGCTGATTCGGCCGGAGGCTGAGCGCTCTTACCACCCTCTTACTAGCCTCGCGGGTTATGCCGCCCATAGCAGCGGGAAGAGACGGAGAAGTCGGCGCAGAAGCCGGCGCCGACTGAGCGGATGGAGATGAAGGAGATGAAGGAGTTGATAGAGATGTAATCGGGGGAGGAACTACCACTCGCGGCGTTCGGAAGGCACGAATCCGGGCCTGGATTTCCGCCGACACTCTTCGAGGGCCTGTGACGGCGTCGCTCGTTGCT
The DNA here is from genome assembly GCA_003049485.1 of Ophioceras dolichostomum. Lineage (NCBI taxonomy): Eukaryota > Fungi > Ascomycota > Sordariomycetes > Magnaporthales > Ophioceraceae > Ophioceras > Ophioceras dolichostomum. Next base: position 104,818 of record PYST01000034.1, on the reverse strand, counting down.
GTGACTGCCGAATCCCGACTTTTGGCTGTCGTGAAGCTCTTGGCGTCACCGAGCACCACCGCGGAAGTCATAATCGGCTCCGGCTCGTCGATGATTTTCTGGTACGCAGGCGACTCCTCCTCGCACTCCTCTCGAATCGTGACGGATGACGTCGTGGTCGGCGCCAGTCCGGAGTCTCGCTTCCAGTCTTCTTCTACCACGGAGGGCGTGCGCTCTCGGATGCGGAAGGCGGGATGCTGCTCGTTCGGCGAGATCGGGGGAGGGGCGACTATGACTGGGCTTCCCGAGACAATCGACGAGGCAGGTCGACTTGCCCTGGCTGGATTCCGAGGCGGCACGGGAATGATGGGGATGGGAGGCTCGGCCTGGACCGTCTGCTCGTACCGAAAAGCGATGAGCGACTGGTCATCGCGAAAAGGCACAACAACGCGTGCTGCCGGCCTGCTTTTGTAGCGCAGACTGGAGCTGGCGAATCTCTGCGACTGGGGCGCCATGGTAGAAGGCGGTCTGCCAGTTCAAAAAGTTTGCTTCTTCAACCCGGCCGTGCGGAAAGTAGCGGATGGCCTAGCATGCGGTGACCTCGTGTCGACAGATGAGAAACAAAACCGGCGGGCCAGTTAGTGCAAGCCAGACTGTCAGACTGTCACCACCTTGGAATGTCGGTCCAAGGATTCCGCCGTTCAAGAAGCTAAAGCGAGGGCAAGAAGGAGCGAGCGGATGGATGTGAAGGATCCTAGGGTTGTCAGGTACGGTAGGTGTGAATGAGACCAAGGCAAGACAGATTGGCAAATGAAGCCGTTACTATGAGAGGGGAAAAGAGCAAAATAAAGCTTCCGACCTAGACGTAGGAGGAGGCGGACGGACGGGAATGGTGCGAGGCAATTTAAGTGATAGCAAGGACGGGCAATAATAACGAAGGAAGGAATAAGTGCGGGATGCTTTTTCTGCTACTCCAGTCACGTCTCGACAATGCCGGCAAGCCAACCAAAAGCGAACGGGAAGAAGAAATCAGACCAAAGGAGCAATAACAGTTTCCTGGTAAGAAGTCACACGTAGCAAGAAGAGCAGAGGAGGCTGGGGTTTGAAACCAGGAATGGCAGTGAAGACGGAGAGGGGAGGCAAACTCGGCCAGCGTCATGGAAATCACAGGCTCAGGCCGCGAGGAGGGGATATGGGAGGGGAATAAATATCTCGGGGACTCGGGACAGCAAACAAGCAGGAACGACGGGGCCCAGGACTGGAATGTACGGGATTCGTACGAAAAGGAAGGGGACGGGGGCGGATGGCTCTTGCCCTCATTGTTTTCCCTTCCTTTTCTTGTCTGGCATGTCTTAGACCAGCAGATGCTGCTGCGATTCACCATACACATCACTAACACAGTCACGAACAAACGGCTTGTAAGTTAACCACCGAAGGCACCTTGCTGTTGCCAACAGATCCCTGTCATGTCAAGTGTGTAACTGACCAAAGGCAGAAAGAGAAGAAAAGACAAAAATTGGAAAATGAAACTGGCATCTTACCATGGTAGGCAATAATCGCTCTCTGCACAGGTGTTGGCCATATGTCCCCAAGAGAAAAAAAAAAGGGTTGCCCCCATTTCGGGCTCAGATGAATTGATTTCAGCCAGTCAGCGCGCGCCACTTGCACGGCGCTCTCGCTTGGCATTCAACGACAATCACCCACCCACTTCACACCATCACAATGCCGACCTAGGTAGGTACCTTAGTTCGGAGAGACGGAGGCACATACTGGAAAAGAGAGCATGATGACCAGAGACTAGTGGTTTGCTAGTCGGCTGCAGGTCCGGTAAATCCGTCGATTTCGTCTTGACTTCTTCTTCTTGCCCTTCCCATGGCATCGAGGGGACAAGAAAATGAGAGAAAGGTCCTGAGAAGAGTGGCCTAGAACCCGCTTGAGACAAGCATCTCACTGCCCAGTCAGAAGATCGCGGGGAAGGATGAGAAAAACAAGTCTAGAACTCTCACCTGCGGATCATCTATGAGATCCCAATATCAGACCGAATAAGTAGGCCCTTCCCCCCATCCTGGGCCCCTCGTCCTTCGCCTGCCCTGCCACAAAGACAAGACCAGACAAGACGGAGCCGACGTTGCCGTTCCTTTCACACACAGCACAGTACAAGGTGTCTCGCTCGCGTGGCCTCCTTGTCCTCCCCCTCCTCCACTTACTTACAACCGCATCCCTACCAACCACCTCCGCGATTCTTGAGTCTTGACCGCTTGTATGCCTACCCATGTACATATCAATGCTCCCCCTGGAGCACGCGGACCCCTATCACTGCCTTTCCACTCCTACAAGTACAGACGGTTTTTGTGGCTTTTTCACGTATCACGGCGGCCATCGGGCAGATCGCATGAAACATCCACCGTCACTAGGACGGATGGAAGGACAACGACATTCCACATTTCCCTACACGTACCTCTAGTAGTAGGTTCAAACCTACCTAGAGTAGTATACTGACCGCCATTCATTCAAGATCGACTCGTGCTCGGAGGACCGTGACCGTTTGTCTCTGCCCTGTAGGGAATACAGGGCTTTATTTGTCAAAGGCATGACAGGGAGGAAGGAGTGTGCTTCCTTCTTGTTCCGAAGCTTTTTCTATGCATCTGGGCGGCCAGGGCTTGCTTGTTCCCAGCCCTTTCTGCCGGGACACCACGCTACGCTACCACAAGCAAACGCACAGACTGACGAGATGATCTTCCGGAACGGAGAGCTGCCCTGCTGCTGTGCATTCGTGATTGCGATCATCGTCGCTCAGCTTAAGCGAGTGAACGAACGAACGAACGAACGGCGCTTCGGTGCCATTTTGCTTCTTCTTTGTCCGTGCGTTGTGTTCCGTACCCAAACCAATACCAACATACCGAGGTGGTTCCTGTCATCATCATCACTATCACCCACCGCCCACACTCTATCGTCCATCCCTCCCTTTCCATTCTCTTCTTCTCTTTCGTCTTTTTCTTTTCTTCTCTTCTCATTTCCCCATCACAAACCCCCTTCGCCGTGCATGAGAGATAAAGAGAAAGAAGGCAAAAAAAAAAAATTCAAGGGAGAAATGGGAGGCTGCGTGTGTTGTGATCCCGCCCTGCAGGGTGCTGTTAATTGGAGCAATTCTGACGTGGCAATTTATTTTAGCCAGATCATCCATCAACCACCTATGTACACTTTTCCGCTCCGTCTTCCGGATCTGGGCAGAAACTGAACTGAACTGAACAGACCGACTGACAGGCAGATTGACTGGACTCCAGCCGCCCAGGCCGAGGCCGGGCTAGATTCCGAGAGCTCCCGTCCGTCTGGGGGTTGAATCGCGATATGCCCATAAGCACGTACCATTATATGTGCGGAATATGCACGCACTCTCACTGTCCTCGGTCGGCCGTGATGAGCTGGCTTGTCTCCGCCTCTCTGGTCTGGATGCCCCCACCTCTCTCCCCCGCTGGTTCGTTCCTTCAACCAAAAAAGCAGCTGCCGACCTGGCCTGGCGTATTAGGTGGAAAGGCGTTTGCTTTGGAAAAGGCTGAACGGATCGGCAGAGGGTCAAAAATCCACTTGGCGAGAACGTACCACCCGTGACTTCACATGCTCGCTCTCTGGTGGTCGGTCTGGCATGGCATGGCATCGTGGCAAGCGGTCAACCCATCCCATATCAGCGCATCTTCGATATCAGTTCAGTCAGAATAATGAGAAGAGGGGAGGCTGGCCGGGTCGGTATAAGTCGGCATAAGATTTCTTTCCTTTCCGCAGGGCCACGACAACCGTCCGTCGACACATCAGAGCCATCCCAGCCTTCCTTCTGCAAAGACAGCAAAGCAAGCAACTCAAATCGTCGTCTTCCCGCATCCCACCCGAAAGGTCTCGTCGTCGTTGTCCTGTTCACGACCACCACCACTGCCACAGCATCTGTGCCGGTGCTCGAACTGCCGGGTTGGTTGTCATTCAACTCTGGAAACTCTCTCCCAAGGCTTACCTACCTGCATGTGCAATCCGCATCGCCCAATTTCCTCGGCCGTTTCGAGGTTCCTCACATAGGTACATACGTGAAGAATAATACCTCCGAAGTATTCCCTTACTTCCAACCGAACCAACCAGTCTGGTCGGTCAGGGGGCCATAATAAGGCGTGGCCAGGATAGGCCAGGCCAGGCGCATCCTCAAACTTCTTTATCTCTGGCTGCTGATGTCTGTCTTTTCGTCCTGCATGCATGCAGGAAGCATCGAGGGATTTTTTCCCATCGTTCCTCAACTGCCCTTGCAATCTCGGGATTATTGGCTGAAATTCTTTTGCCCCTTGCAGGTAGGGTGGGCACTTTAGGGTAGGTCACCGATGCATGCATGTGCTGTTGTGCTGATGTGCTGTTTAGGTCGCAGAGAGGTAGGTTGGTGCCCGTTGGGCTGGGTCGACATTCGTCGCGGTGGTCGTTGGTTGGTCCACGTTTGGCTTTCACGAGGAAGAAGAAAGAAATTTTGCTTCTTTTCTTTCGCATCCACCGCGTTCTAGTGGCCACCAGGAATCCATCTGGCAGCCAACCTGGACGAATGTTTTGAAGGTGTAATGTTTGCTCCTGTCCATTGCATGCAGCACATTCCATCCATGTATCAATCCACCTACCCACCCACGCCGTCTCCTGTCGGGCTGCCACATGAAAATCCTTCCTGCTATGATCTTCTTAGATTTGTACTCTGTACCTTGCAGCATGCATGGGTTGGCACGGTTGGATCGTCGTCTAAAATTCATCCACCCATACATCCATCCATACAACAACCAATCCATCCGGCTGGCTGGGCGTGCGTTCGTGCGAGAGATGGACTCACCTGAGTCCTTTCTTCCATCCCACATCATTCATCAGATAGGAGAGAAACTATGGAAAGACCCTATGTAGGTACTATACTACTAGCCTGCGCATGCTTGCGTGCCCGGGACAACCTGAACTAAACGTGGGCGTGTAGAGGCCGTGCCTGACATGATGATATGATTGATCCATCCCTTTTAACCCATTCGGCCCCTTTTTTTACCCCATGCATGTTATCTAAAAGAACCAGTCGTCTCTTCTTCACTTGATGTGCTGCGTGCAAGCGCAAACAAAAGAAAACCACGTAGACACTACAACCCTGATTCTCCTCTGCGGCACGCTCCACACCTGCCATGTGTCCAGCCTGAATAGCGTGATGGTGACATGGAGAGAAGTGTGGGGGGCCCGACTGGACTGGCCCTTCCAGACCCGGGAACGATGCAAGCACTCAGTCAGGTACCTACATTCCAAGGTTAGGTAGATCAGGTACCCAAGTAACCACCGCAGTGGATGACGACCAGTCTCTCGGCCGCTTCATTCTAGCTTGAAGAGGAAACGCTACACCACCTCATTCTCCCAATCCTTCTCTCCGAACATCGGCCGCTTCCCCCCGCCGCCGGCGCTGGTCTCCAGCTTCGCCAAGAACTCGGGCGGCACCGTCGGGATGTACTTGCGCTCCCTCTCCTTGTTCACGCCGCCGAACCCGGCCCCGAACCGGACGAGCATGTCCGTCACCGACGGCAGCGAGAACGGCAGCATCACGGCCGGGTCGAGCAGCAGACCGTCGTGGAAGTCGTCGTCTTCGTCTTCGTCGCGGCCGGCGGTTGCGCCGCTCTCCGTCGACAATATAGACTCGTCCCCACCACCGGCACTCGAATTGGGCGTCCCCTGCACGGGCGTCTCGTCGCCCTTGCCACCACCGCCGCCGGCGCTAGAATTCTTCTTCGCAGGAGTAGAGGGGGCAGTCCCGCCACTGCGGCGTTTTTCACGACGTAGCGCCGTCTCCTTCTGGATGGCTACTAGGTATTTCATCGCGCTTTTCGGTAGGCCCTTCTCGCCCACCTCTGGGCGGTAGTGCGTGGCGGCGTGGATGAGCTGCTGCGGGCTGAGGGCGCGGAGCTGCTGCAGCGTGCCGATGAGCGCCTCCAGGTCGTCGGCGCCCAGCGACGAGAAGCACTGCAGCCACTGGAGAAGCTGGATCACGGGCGCGAGGTGCCGCCGCGCGGCGTCGACCGTGTTCTCGCCGGTGGACCGCATCTCGCCGTGCTCGTAATGTTCGGGGACGCGGTTGTTCGTGCGCGCCCAGTCCTCCAGCACCGATATGTTCATGCGGATCTGCATCGCCTTCGTCCGCGCCAGGTATTTCCGGTTCGACATGACGCGGTTGAAGAGCTCCGCCCCTAGCCAGTACAGCAGCTGCGACACGATCTGCGACGTGATGACTGAGTGGATGTCGTACAAGTCTAGCACGAAGAGCGTCGACGAGAGGAGCGACGTGACGTTGCGCGGCGACGGCTTCATCCTCTGCTTAGGCGATGGCGGCCGGTAGCGCCTTTCCAGCGGCTCTTCCTTCACCTCCTTTTTCCTCTTGAAGATCTTCCATTCGTTTTGGAATGTGATGTCCTCGAAGCCCGGGATAGTCTCGTGGTCCAACACAGCCGCGTCCAGGCACTTGTCTAGTCTCCTCTCGGCGTCGCGCACGATAAGAATAAAAATCTCGTTGATGAGTTCAGATAGGTGCGCCTGGAACTCGGACGTTGCCTCGACCAGCCCCGCATCCTTCTTGAGATAGTGCAGCAATAGCGTAGCGTTGGAGATCCAGAAGGCCAGGATCGTCATGTCCCACTGATGCCTCTCGACGACGTCGTTAATCTTGTCCATAGCCGTGAGGAGCAGTTTGGCCAGCAACTCCGGGCTCGAGTGATAGTGCGCGTACCTCGCGCTCAAGAATATCATGTTGGCTGGAACCGGCTTCTGTGACGGAGACCTTTGCGGCGTCATGTTTGTTATGATGATATCGAGTATTCGGTCCAGCTCGGTCTCCTGGAAGACAAACATCTGATCGTGGCTGCACCGCTGCCAGTCAAACTCTTGTTGGTCCTCTTCTAATTCGTCGACGGTCTAGCAGGTAATGAGTAAGGCTGTTAGCGGCAAGGTCGAGCGAGAGGGAGGCATGCTTGATCCCCCAGGAGACTAGGAGACCGAAAGAGGAGGCCAAGCATGGAACTGCATACTTCAGGCTGGTCGTCCATCCCGACGTTCCCCAGGTCGACTTCCAGGTCCCGCGCACTTTCCATCATCATCCGCCTCCGGAGCTCGTTCTCCATCATCTCCTCCTCGAAGCGATCCTGTGAGAAGCCGGGCCGGTAAAAATCGTCCGTGACCCCGGCATTGCCGATGTTGTAGCCGCTATCGTGGAGATAGAACGACATTTCGCTGTCTGGAGGTACGAAGTCGAAGGCGGTCCTCCCGGACGATGTCTTGGCTTCAGCTGAGGCGCCGTTGTCCAGTAGTAGCTTCGCGATGCCCTTGTGTCGGTTCGTCATGGCCCACATCAGCGCACTCCAGTGATTTCGGTCCTGCTGGTCCACGTCGACTCCGGCGTCGATCAGGATCTGTACCACGGCTTCATGTCCCTGTGACATGCACAAGAATATTAGTTTCTGATCAGCCCAGGCTGGGGGATGGAGACGCCATCTGTTACAAGGCCGTTGCCCACTTGTCAAGGCGGGGTGGGTGGGGGGACACGTACAAAACAGCTCGCATATATCAGAGGGGGCGTGCCATCCTCGTCTGGAGCGTTGACGTCGACGAACGCCTTCGCCTTGCCTCCCAATAGCCTCTTGATCAGGTCAACGTTGCCGTTGCTCGCGGCCATGGTCAGAGCTTTCTGAAGCATCGTCCTCTTCTCGTCGTCCGAGAGCTTTTCGTTGGTCGCAACGTCTTCCTCATTCTCAAAGTCGCCGCCCGCGGAATGCGCGGCCTGGGCGGCCAGCATCTCCATCAGCCTTGTGTCGCTGTCCGTGATTCCCTTCGTGATGTCGTCGTCGTAGGCAGCCGGGTCGTTGAGCGAGAGGTCTCCAAAACTCAGTGGCTTTGCGAGCATCGGGGATGTTAAAAACTGGGATTGTCCTGCTCGCATGAGTAGAATCATCAGCGTCGGCTTCGGGGTAAGACCAGGGGGTCCCGACTTCGGACATTAAAGTTGGGATACGAGGGAGACGGAATGGAAAAACAATGAGAAGAACACTGACCTTGCCACCCATCGTACATCTCTGTTTCGGGCACGAGTGCCGTCGGTCGTCTTCTGTCATTGAGGGACTTAGGCAGGTCGGCTGGAAGGGCCCGAGGCTTCTTCTTCTCCGCGCCGAAGCCCTCCTCGACCCCGCCACTAGAATCGCCGTAGTCCATCGCCCGGGAGAATGGCTGACATATGAGCGGCGCCTTGCTGTGTCGGACCTAGCTAGGCGCCGTTCAAATGGCCGTCGTCCTCGTCGTCGTCGCGGGGTTTTTTTCCTCTTCACTGAGATAGCGGGGAAAAGGGTCAAGGCGCCGGATATATAAAAGTGATGTCACCGTCGCGGGCCGTATTTTTCAAGACTGGACCCGTTCTTCCCGGGCCACTTCGTAATTCAACAATAAAACGAGATCAATGCCCGACAAGGATATGCTGTGGACGCATGATTTCGGGTTCACCTTATGAACCAAGCATGGCAGGGCTGGCCAAGTCGAGGCTCTGGGGCCAACCATCAGTGACAGGCCAACACATACATCAATAGTGGTTGGTTGGTCCGTGCAGACACCGCTGAAGCGAAAGCGTTATGGTGGGGTGACCACTTTCAGCGTCACAATCCGGCCACGTTGGTACACCATTCACGACATCGAGTATTTCGTCTTCTTGTTAAATACTACATCTAGTAGATGCTAGACTCTTATGCTTAGCGACTCTCGTCTATCTAGACTGCCCTTTTCCCAAACACACGCAGTCTCTTAACGCCTCCATCCGGAATCATTATCAGCTTGACGTGGGTGATGGGTGTGTCGTTGATCAGAGATGGGAAATCATGCTCGTGGTCCGGGCGGCATTTGCTGGGTGCCACAATCTCCGCCCAGCCCTCGGCATCTGCTCCCGGGTCCTCGTTTCCGCTCCATTGGATGCCCTCTAGCTTCACTTTCTGGGGGAAGTTTCCCCTGAAGAAGGCGGTGTCGACGTTGAAGTTCTGCACGTAGCCCGGCGCGCCCAGCCTGATGATCGCCCAGTCGACGTGGTCCTTGCCCCTGGACCGCGCCGTTTCCCATCCATCGCCCATGTCCTTCCCCCGCCCGGGCAACAGCAGGTTATCCTTGGTGCCAAAGTGCTGGTCACTGCAGGAGATGGCGACTCCGCCGTTCTGCGCCGCTGCGAGGTCGAACACGGCTTCCGGGTCAGCCGGGAATACCGGAACGGCGTGGCCGAAGAGCCGGAACCGAGCGATGCCCCCGTCCGGATACATGTTGAGCCGCACATGGGTGTACCGCTTGTCCTGAAGAGGGTTGTTGAGCCTCCAGCCGAACCTCTGCGAAGGGCCACAGTCCTGCACGCCGAGGATCGTCTCCCATTTACCCCGGTCGCCTTTCCAGGACGTGACCTCAGCGTCATCCTGACTGAAGCATCCCTCAACTGAGATGGCCGGCGCATGGTTCCCAGAGAAGAAGGCTGTGTCGATCTCAACGCCCTCGACGGTCCCGGAGGCTACGCCCAATCGGATGATGACCCAGTCGAACAGCTCCGGGTTGTGCCGCCTCGTCTCCCAGCCGTCAAACCAGGCCCCCGTATACACCATCTTGCCGGCCTGCCTGATCGGCGCGGTTGGCGTGAGCAGGTTGGAAGCTTCAGCAAACCATTCGTCCGAGAATGCTAGAACCTTGCCTCCAAGAGCGGCTGAAATCAGATCTGTGCAAACCACACCAGTAAGGTCAGGTGTTCCCGGTTAGTGCATGGCTAATCTACTGGCTGCCGCTCGCTTTCACCTTCAGCTCAAGCCACACGTGGGGGTTCGAAAGGGATCCTCGGGCCTCCACTGATTGGCCTGGCACCAAGACAGCAGCATGATCCTTATAAGTCAGGGGACATACCAATGCAACTCGATCTAAATGTCTTGTCGATATCGCCAGAAGAAATGGGTGTAGCAGGAACATTCTCCAGCTTGTATTCGATTTCTCCAGCCATTGCAGTCGGTTTCGGAAAGCTTATCTGTAAGCTGGGTTTATGGTAGATTTGGTTGGTATTCTTTCTGAAGTGGTTCAATTGTGAGAACGAGAGGTTTTCCACAGAGCCTTGAAGAACAGAGGTAGTAACTCGGGAGATGGTAGCTAAAGAGACCGCAAAGAGACTCAAAAATCTACACAAGGGTCACAGATTTTGGCTTAGCCGTGAGAGACAGATGAGGGGATCGAGCCCCGGAGCCGGCCGACGTGGACCTTGGGGCCGTCAACTTCCGAGACCGCACCAAACTGTTCGAGTAGTGCCGTGCTACTACGCCAGAGCTACAACAAGCAGCGTCATCCCGGGCTCCATTCTTCACTCTCCCCGGAAACGGAAGAAAGGGGTGTTAAAGCGCTGACACGTCCAGTCTCCCAGTTAGAATGCCAAATCCGTTTTCTACCAGATAAACGCGTGCAAGCGAATTTGCAACACTCCCATATAAGTCGTTGTCATTGAACTGCCTGCCTATTCGAATGCCTCATTCCGTCAAAGTCCGTGCGAAACCAGTTCGAAGCACAGGAAACCAACAAACAGACTTGACACAAAGGATTGTTATATATCTGTCCTGTACCACGAAACAGGGGTGTAATCGCCCATCAAGCAGAGAACAATGGATTTGGCTATCGACCAGAACGAACGGACGGAATACGAAGGAGAGGGGTAGGCCAAATCCGCGCCGCATGTCCCACGCCATCTTCGAAGCCGTTCCTCATCGAGGGGTAGCACAGCACAGCAGAACCCCTCAGCAATGCCGTGCTGTGCGTGCTGGATTACCCCACCTTAGGAATTTCACCCGCAGCCAGCCACAACCTTGATAATCGGAAGAATCCCATAGGCCAAAGCTGCCACCCTGGACGGAGCTCACGGAATGCCGTCATCAACAGCATGTCCGACACCATCGACAACCACCAAGCTTTAGTTTTCAGCATGCCTGGTTTGTTTCAAGCTGATATGCAGTGACGGAATTGATATTTCGTAGGGAAATTCCCCTTCTTGAACGTGGAAGGCAGTGCTGTACTTCCATTCTTCTATCCTCCATTGCGATTCATTTTACTCCAGCCTCTCCTCCTCTTCCCCAGGAGCTTCCGTCCTCACGGACAGCTTCCTCGGACTAAACTCGGCCTGGCGCCCGCCTAGCTCAACACCAAGCTTGATCTGCCTGGTCTTAGCTCTTCTCGTCCCTCAGTAGTCCCGCTCAAGGAGCTGCAACGCGAGGGGCTGGCTGCTGTATAAAAGACATTCGGAGCTGCCCAAAGCCTCGGCCGGACGCCTCTGGCCCTTCGAGGACGAGAGAACGACGACCACGTCACAGCTGTGTCTGAACTCTATTCCTCGCCTCATTGCGAGCGGCGTGGGTACTACGCATCATAACGAAGGGGATAGTCGAGGAGACGTCTCCACCATGGCTTCTCATAGTAACGCCGACACGTCGCTCTCTAGGGAGTCGGAGCCCCTTTTGGGGCGACCTGGTGACGCCCTTCAGAACCCTGATGAGTCGATTCTGAGGAACCTTTACAGAGGTGCGTGAGCTTTATGAGACTGAGCTACATATCCCATTCAGATGCGTCCTCTCTTGAGGTCTGAGGGCCTGCTACTATGTTTGATTTAGTCGCATAACTCTACTTCATCACCTTTCTCTCCGTTCCTTTACCTTCATCGATACCGTCACTCCATCGCACAGGAGTGGACACAACAAAAACAAGCCAACAACAAACAAATCCAGAGTCACAGTGGTCAGCATGGCAGGAAATCTGAAGCTAAATCGTCTCTCCACGGTCACAGGCACGGGCGGCATCGCCCTCGCCGGGTCAATCCTGCTCCTGGGCCTCGTCTGGTCCGCCGTGTTCACCAACCCGCTGCTCCCCCTCTTCTCGCCGCACCCCCTGCTCCAGGTCCTCGGCGTCTTCACCCTCACCCAGGCGATCCTGATCCTGCAGCCGACCTGGACGCCGCAGGAAAAGGTCGTTGGCGCGCGCGCCCACGCCTCGCTCAACCTCCTCTCCTTCCTCCTCTTCACCTCGGGCGTGGCCATCATCGAGGTGAACAAGCTCAAGTCCGGCAACCCGCACTTCCACTCCGCGCACGCGTACTTCGGCGTGGCCGCCGCCGTCCTCCTCTTGGTCCAGTACGTCTTCGGGTTCCTCATGTGGGGCGTCCCGGGAGTGTTCGGCGGCGTCGACAACGCGAAGGCCCTGTGGAAGTACCACCGCTGGTCGGGATACGTGCTCTTCTCGCTCGTGCTGGCCACGGTCCTCACCGCGACGAAGACGACCTACAACGAGAACGTGCTGGACATCAAGCTGTGGGCCGTCGCCGTGTCGGTCGCGCTCATCGCCATCGGCGTGTACCCGCGACTGCACCTCAAGAAGCTCGGGCTCAAGCCCTGGTCCGAGAGGGGAAATGTGGCGAATGGCGCTCAGAACAGCGGCGGCGGCAACGAATAGGCGACGAAGGAACTGAGAAATGGTGTTGGATGGAACACAGTGCGGTTTGGCTGAGATACGTCGTCAGACAGGACAAGACACGCAGAAGAAGATACAGGGACACACACATACTCGTGCACACACGTGAAAAGAGAAAGAGAGAGAGAGAGAGAGAGAGAAAGAGTTTGGCCACGGTGCTTGCTCGGCCTTGGATGGGTAACGGTTCGTTTTTGAGGGGAATGTTGGGGTAATATTGAAACATTTGGTTTTTGCTTTATTCATCAATGACATGCTAGCTCGACTGTAAATAATATAAACCGAAATATTTATACTGCAGGAAACAGGAAACTGGACAGCCCCGACTCCGACTTCTTAACGCCATTCCAACGCGAATATTACTGATCCGATGCTTGAGATGAAAGAAGGAAAATGAGAGAAACCATGAATTAATCTCTTCCGACAGGTCGATGACAGCCGTGATGGTAAGTTCCCAAAGCCGGGGGCATGGCATAGCTTGGCCAAAGGGACGGCCGCGGTTACCAGAGCTCGCAGACGGGCTCCCTGACAGGGCACTTGAAAGCCTCTCTGAACCTGCGCGAGTTCTGCATGGCAGCGCCATCGACCCTCCAGCGATTCGGGGAGTGCACGTCGGTCGCGATCTGCTTCTCGTAGGCGGCCGGCGTCGCCTTGGCGCACCAGGCGTTGCCCCACGCGAGGAAGAAGAGCTGCTCCTGCGAGAAGGACTGGAGGCCCGGGAGGTGCTGGTCGGGTGTCGTCCCGCGCTGCGCCTGCCACGCGGCGTAGGCCGCCTCGAGCCCTCCCGCGTCGGCGAGGTTCTCGCCCAGGGTCTTGGTGCCGTTGACGTTGAGGCTACCGCTAGTACCTATGACGGTGAAGTTGTCGTACTGCTTCACGAAGCATTCCGCGCGCTTTGTGAAGCCGCTGATGGTCTCGTCGGTCCACCACTGCTTCTTGACGCCGTCCGGGTCGTAGAGCCGCCCCTCGTCGTCGAAGCCGTGCACGACCTCGTGGCCCGCCACGGCGCCGAACCCGCCGTAGTTGAGGTAGCCGGGAAGGCCGTAGCTGAAGATGGGGAACTGCATGATGGCGGCCGGGAAGGTCACGTCGTTGGCGAGGGGGTCGTACTGGGCGTTGACCTTGGCCGCCGACATGCCCCATTCGGTCCGGTCAGTCCGCTTGCCGAGCTTGCCCCACTTCTGGCTGGCTGTGAACTGTGACACTTGGAGATAGTTTCCGAAGTAGCTCGTGGTCATGTTGATGCCGCCGTAGTACTTCTTCAGGGAGAGCGGATCCATGATGTTGGGGGACTATTGGAAGGGGTCAAATAAAGCCGTGTCAGAAATCTGCGAGTGAACGAGGCTTGTCGCGAATTAATGGGATGAGGGAGGGATGTGGAGATGAGATGGAAGTACTCACCACATCGGGGTAGCCGATTTTCCGTGCCATCTTATCCACCTTCTGCTTCGCGATCGCTTTGGATGCCTCGTCCATCCATGTAGCCTTGGTGATCTTCAGTTTGAATTGTTCCTGGATGTCGAGGATGACCTTCTCCCCCAGAGTCTTAGCCGCCTGCGAGAACTTCGCGTCGACGAAGTAGCGGCTCACGAGCCACTGGAGACTGGTTTGAACGAGTTCCAGGCAGACGGCGCGCCGTGAACCCTAATGCATCGAGAGTTAGCATGTGCCAAGGATGGATTAATTGTACGGCAAAGTCTTGGGCAAAGTCTTGGGCAGAGCAGGAGTGATTACCGTTGGGCTGGTACCAGCTGCAGTCTTATAAGCCGTGAGCTCGGGGGCATCGACGCGTTCCGCCAACGTCGCAACAACTTTGTAGAGCAAGTACGCCTTGACCGTCTCTTTCGGTGTACCGTCCAGGATCTGAGACAGATTGCCAAAGTAGCCCGGGAACGGGTTGAAGAGCACATCACCCGTGTAGTTGGACGGGGCCAGCGAGGCGACCGCTTTGCCGATGCCGAGCTTGGGCGCGAGCTGCGCGGTGTCGGCTAGAGACATCCGATTGTTGAACAGGACCTGTTTATGGACGCAATGTTAGCAGGGTAGCACGACAAAGACACCAGCAAGCGGCCAGCGTTCAGGTGAAAGCCAACAGAACCAACAGAACCAACAGAGCCAACAGGGACAGCCTACCTCTTTTGTCACTGCCGGAGCGACCGCCGCGAGATCCGCCTCGAGTTTGACAACCGCCTGCGCGGTGCTCTCCGTTGAGGCATTTGGCATGATAGCACTGAGAGCGAGCCCGACGAGACCTTGGTAGGCGGCCACAACCGTGGCATCTTGAGAGGCGCCTGTACTAGAAAACGACTGGGGCACGATGATAAGGCGAGGATTCATCTATACCGTACATGATCAGTCGATGCCTCGTGTGCAGTGTGGATCTTGTAAGTGAGTTGAGAGGAGACATACAGGAGCCTCAGGGTCAGGCAGGACGGCCGTGTCGAAGAAATGAGGTAATTGCACCGCCTCCATGAATGTGATGGCGCTGGACAGATCGGTCGACGAGTTGGACAGGAGGGATGAGAGTTGTCCCGTGACCTGCAGAAGGGGAGCGATGCCGGCGGCCTTGATCGTTTGCTCGTCCAAGCATGACGAGTACGCCTGCTGCAGCTGAGCAAAGTTGTACTGGTCGATCAAGGCCGAGTCTTCGTCCAAGTTGCGCGCCGAGAATGCCGAGTGTTGGGTCTTGTTCGGGTAGCTTCCCTCCAAGATGCTGAGGATCAACTCGTCGTTCTGGCTCGCCATGATGGAAGTTGTGCCCATTGAGGCCTTGGTCCCCAGGAAGTTCTGTTGCCGCCATCCTCCGCAGACCATCTCCTCGAAGTTCGTGCAGGGATCGATCTCCTGGTACTGAGGCGAGAGGTTGTAGAGGAGACCCGAGGCGGCATGGATACAAGCAGGAGTGAGGCACACGCCGGCTGAGGCATTGTAGGAGGCGAGAGAGTAGCCCATCTTGCCGGCCAGGTGGTTGGAGGACAAAAAGAAAGACGATAGACAAAGGAAAGAAATGAAACAAGTCTGTGAATAACTTGAACTTGCGCTTTCTGCTGCGTGGGGTCTCTGGATTGCTGTTGCTGAAACGTCCACCAACAGTTATATATCTTTGATATCTTGAGCTGCTCACGAGTTCCACTCGGAGTAGGCACTGGCCGCGGACGAGCCATCTTCACGCGTACCATCTCGTACGCAACAAGCCAATAGCAGCCATATGAAGGCATATTCGGCGGTGTACGAGCGCTTGCTCAGTGCATGGAGGCGTCTTCTTTCTGCCTGGCACCTATTGCACGGCATCCGTGTGGCGAGCGCGCATCTAGGGCCAGGGGCAGAAGCCATCGCGCTGCAGCCTTACCTTACCAATCTGTCCTGCCTGAACTTTGCTCAGCTTTGTGCAGCGGTGAGAAGTGGTAGCTCTCAGCCAGTCCCGCTTGTCGTCTCATGCTCCTGTAGGATCCTTCGTACTGCCCCCCAGCGCTGGGCCAAACCTTGACCAAAAAGGGAGGCCGAACGGTAGGTTCCGGCGGCGGATTGGACACGGCCGTTGGAGGCTGTGGGGATGACAAAGCGTGGTCAGCTTAGGAAATTCGGACCCCTGGTGGCCCTGGTGGCCCTACATATTCCTAGGGCATGAAAACTGGCTGTGGCCGAAGCTTGCCGCCGCAAAAACCCCTGATGAAGATCCCAGACAAACCTTCATGCTCCATAGGAAGCCAGACGGGCAAGACTTAAACAGGCCATCAGACTCAGGGGCGCAGTCCGGACAAAACACAAGGCCAAATCCAGGGACGTGGCTTTGGCAGCCGGCATGCTACGTGTTGGACGGTATGTGGATTCCCGGAGAACGAACAGCCCAGTCAGCAATTCAGGGCGTCGTTGAGTCGCGAATGTGTGAGATTTGTAGGGCTCTTGGCAAACCTTATGATGTTCGATGTTGTGAGAACAGCAATGGAGCACCACGAGGCGCCACAAGGCTTGTTTTCTCGTCTCCGAACTAGAGCCCCATGCTCAGTTCCGCGAAATGTGCCGACGGGAAATTAACAGGCACGTGCCACGCCACCTGAGATTTCTTCTTCACATATATCTTCACACACGGAATATTTCGCTCCTATTATCACCAATGCTTCGGTGAAGCCAAGCCTGCTGTCGCGCTTGTTGAACCTGCTAGTGAACCTTAGCACTTCGGCAGTCCTCTCGGTTTGCCCAATTTACAATGCTCTACGTAGTAATACTGACAAGTCCGTACCACTGACTCGGAATGTTTTCCTTTTTTTTCGTGTCTTGCTTTTTTTCTCTTCGGATGACCTCTGTGTCCACCGAAACTCCACTCAGAATGGCGGGGTAGCTTCCCCGGCTTGCCTATCTCCCCCAAATGTAACATCTGAGACGTCAGTGGCTGTTGCTGGAACGATACAAGAGGATGTGCGCCGCCGAAGCTTGTCCAGTCCTGATGCGAACGACATTCAACCGACCGCACAGTCGTGGCATAGATACTCTTCGGGTACGGCAGCGAGGGAGTTGAATCTCTAGCGCCCTTATCATATCTGATCACCAGACACACCGGCAAACCGTGCCGGTGCGAGATCCAGTTATGTGCAGAAGGGTCGGTCACGCTTTTTGCACACTCTCGTTTCCGACCACTACAACTGTTCAAGTTCTGTCCCGGCCGTTGGATGCCAAGCGGCCGAGGAAAGTCCCGTTCTACCTGACATGCCGTGTCCTCCCCCGCACTTTGGATCAAGGATCCGCACCAGCACACTCCTTCGCAACCTTGTCTCGTTCTCGCGGAGGGGACGGAAAATTGAATAAAGGTTGCAGGCTCTATGGGCCCTCCTCGCGTGGGTCGGGACCGATCTGCGAAATACAGCCAGAAACCACCGGTTGCAAGCGTGGTTGCGTGGTTGCGTGGAGTGCGTGGGTGACTGACTTCCCCGAGAACGACGGCCCTTTCCCTGGTTTTTGGAGAAATGGACACCCTTGCTCACTGTATGTAGTAGGTGATGCTCAACGTAATGGAAAAGGTCGACCTTTCGCGGCGCACTCTCCGCTGATCCCGGGACTCGTTGACCCGACTACTGTATGCTATAGAAAAACGCCCCTTAAAAAAGACTTCTTCCCGCCCGCCTGCTCTCCGTCGTGATCCGCATTCCCTCCCTGTCTTCAGATACCTACCTCCCGTCCCCAGGTAGTTTTGCTGCTCGCTCCTTTGTTTTGCACTGGCGCATATCTCGTTCGCACAACGGTGACCAAGATGGCGGACATGAACAAGGAGCAGCTGGAGGGCTCGGGCGATGAGCACCTTGAGGCGAGACCCATGGATGCGGTGATAGTGTCGCGTCGCGCCGAGATCGAGAAGAGCCTCAAACGCAAGCTCGATGCCCGCTGCGGCCTGTTCGTTCTGATTTATATCATGAACTACCTCGATCGGAACAACATCGCCGCCGCTCGACTCAAGGGTCTCCAGGATGACCTCAAGCTCGACAATACCCAGTATGCGACCTGCTTGAGCATTCTTTACGTCGGGTATATCTTGATGCAGGTATGTCTTGCTGTGTTCAGGTCTCCCTAGCACAAAGGACCAGCCACCCTTCCGACTTTTCAGTAGCGTACCCCCTCACTAGATGCTGACTGTCACTCGCAAAAAAAAAGGTGCCCTCTAATATCTTCATCAACCGGATCGAGCGCCCATCTCTGTACATCGCCTGCGCAATGCTGCTCTGGGGTCTGATCTCAACCCTGTCGGGATGCGCCGACAACTTCTCCCACATGGTGGTCATCAGGTTCTTCCTCGGTTTCGTGGAGGCTGCGTTCCTCCCTGGCGCGCTCCTCCTTCTGTCGAAGTGGTACACGCGCAAGGAGCTCGCTCTCCGTAATGCCATTCTCTTCTGCGGTATGGCAAGCCCTTGTCACCTTCCAATATACCTAGCTTATCTCATTCGGAACTCCCACTGCTCATGTTCAAGACCAAGTAGAACATTCAATCTGACCCTCTTGAATCCAGGAAACCTAATATCGAACGCTTTCAGTGCCCTCATCGGCGCTGGCGTGCTGTCGAACATGCAGGGGTATGTCGTACTCAATCGTCACTGGCGTATCGTCGCGCATCGTCCACGTCCCTGGGCGACACCACGTTAAAAATCTAACTTCACATTTGTCCTACTATAGTGTCCTAGGCCACGCTGCTTGGAGATGGCTTTTCTGGAGTGAGTCGTTTTGAAATCTCAGCAAATCGCCCGGTCGGGGATAACAGGGCTAACCACCAGAGTGTATAGTTGAGGGCGCTATCACCATGGCCATCGCCATCTCTGCGGCATTCATATTGCCTGACTTTCCGTACTCAAAGCACGTACGGGGCTTTAGTGAGGAGGAGATAATGGTCGCGCAAATGAGGATGGCGGAGGATGTAGGCGAAGCCGATCTCGACTCTGTTGAGCAGGGAGTCTTCGACGGCTTCATCATGACCATCAAGGACGCCAAGGTCTACCTCATGATGCTAGTGTTCACGGCCTATGTGATCGGCCTGTCCTTCAACGCCTTCTTCCCCTCTCTGACCTCCACCCTCGGGTTCGACTACGTGGCTACACTCCTGATGAGCTCTCCTCCCTGGGTTTTCTCGTGTATCGTGTCCCTCATCAACGCGTGGCACGCCGATCGAACCCAGGAGAAGGTACGTTGTTCCGTCCAAGGCCTCCAGCTAACCCCAACCCCCCATCAACCCCCAACTTCTGCTCCTGACTCTTCCAAAAAAAAAATGACAGTTCTGGCACATCGTCTGCCCGATCTTCGTCGGTATGACCGGCTTCGTCATCAGCATGGCGACTCTGAACACAGCAGCGCGCTACGTGGCGCTGTTCCTCCAGACGTCGAGCTACGCCGGCTTCATCGTCTTCTACTCGTGGATCTCCTCGTCCTTCCCGCGGCCGCCGGCGAAGCGCGCCGTGGCGCTGGCGCTGGTCAACGCCTTCAGCCAGCTGGGCAACGTGGCCGGGTCCTACGTCTGGGACCTCAAGGACAACGGCTACCGCAAGAGCTACGGCATCGTGCTCTCCATGTTCGGCATCACCGTGGTCGGCTGCGTCGCCTTCCGCATGATCCTCGTCCACCTGAACAAGAAGCTCGCGGCGGGCGAGAGCGCCTGGGAGGAGCACGCCGACGTTTCCAAGCAGACGGGCCTGTCCGAGGAGGCTCTGAGGGTGCGCAGGGAGTTTAGGTACATGCTCTGAATCTATACCGGTCTATGGGAGGAGGAAGGATCATGCCTATTTATGATATGGAGCTGGAAGAGGAGCTGGAAGCTTTCGTTGTAAGGCATGCTGTTCTTTTCACACCCTACCAGCTCTCCTGATATACTGATTTCACATTCGTAGGCCCGTGTATGTACCCCACGCCCCAGAGCTAGCTCGTACAAAGTTAGGTGATTCTGAATACTTAGGCACATATAGATCACGCTTGGCTGAGTAAACTGCATGATCGGTGAGAGAAAGCTGCGTAGGTACCTATACAGGTCCTGTCGACGTAAAGTCGCATATTACGGTCCCACAGCCCCTGCCAAGCTGAAGCGTGGTACTGTTAGAGAAAAGGTCTACGCTCCCTGAGTCGCGTCCTAGCACTCCTGCGCTTCTAGTGTAGTCTGTGTCCATATTTGATACGCGGGTATGAACTACCTCACTGCATACGGGATATGCCTTACTTGTAATTGCATCAGGAAGTAGAGCTGTAAGTTCGAACCCCTCGTGAGCACCGGCCGTTCCGGGACGGCCCACCCTATCGTAAGCGGTCCCGGAGACCGTTGGCTGTTCGGCCCGCTGTGGTGATGACGTTAGCAGTCTATGTCCCTGCCCCGTCAAGCCCTCTTACGTGAAACGTCACTGGCCGACCGGCCTGTATATTTATAACCGGTATGTCTCCTTGGGACTCGTATACACCTATTTACTCCCCTGGGTGCCATTGTCCCTCCTAGAGTACCCAACTTCACCATGGATCTTCGCACCCTCGCAGTTCGCTTTACTATGCCAGCGTGGATATAATTCACGCTCGAGAAAACTGTGTTCACCGTGCCAAGGGGCTCGATAGAGCTCGATCCGATCAAAGGAAAGAATTCGGTTGAGGCTGGCCGAGTACATGTTTTTAGCCTTACAGGAGGTTCGAAAACGGTATCTATATACCGGCACACCGTGTCACCATCACCCGACCCATCCATGGAAATTTGGCCTGCCTGTCTGCGGATGCTTTGTGGGTTTACGAATGGAAAACGCCCTCTGCTTTTCGGTTGACTATGATTTCGACGCTCGTTCTACACAGGCTTCAGGGGAAGCAATGCAAGAGAAGTGGCTTGAACACGTGAAGGTCACGTTGTGAGGTTCGGCCGAATCGGGCAAGTAGCACAAGCGGGCAGGTGGGGGGTCCCACAGCTGCGAACGCCACCTACGCAATGCGCGGCAGACGTCATCGCGCTCAAGACGCAGCACAATTGGGTTGAAGAAACCCGACTTGGGACGAAAGCCTGTAAGCACATGGTGATCGGAAAGTCCACGAGCTGCGACACGCACCATACGAAACAACGGCGCTGCAGTTGGGGAACCAACCTGCGAAGATTTCTCCTTTCTCACGCCCAGTCGAATCCCCTGCTACTACCCTCAGCTTCGTTACGCCGAGCGCAATTCCGCCATCCATTGGCAACAAATCTCAGGAAATGGAACTGCACTGTCACGCTCGCTCCCAAAGCACGCTCCCAAAGTCGTCGAAGAGGAAAACATCCACTGTCAACGGTACGAGGTACCCAGCCGCTGGCCAAGAAGCACTGCTAAAAGGCTAGCCCTGTGTCCGACGAGGAGAGCGCCTTCGCTGCTTCGGCGTTCCAACTTCGAGGAGGGTGAGGTAGGACAAGAGAGGAGCGAATACATCGACGAAGCTTCCGAGGTCGATAGTTATAGCGATGATGAATATTACAGTACTTCGGCCGAAGATGTTGCTTTTAGGTAACGAGGACGGCCTTGTTCGCGTCTGCTTAGTCTATCAGGGGACGACCCTTTCGTCACGACAGCAACCGCTGCGGGCGAAGAAAGCTCTCTTTACGGACGAGAAAATCGCTTTCTCAACGAAGGAGATAGAGATTAAGCATCGGGATCCAGAGAACCTAGGTACCTACCGTAGGTAAGTAAGTGTAGGTGTTTAGTGCGTCGCGAATCGGTTTGCAACGCTGAAGGAATATGTGTATAATTTTCCACGATGAGAATGGGATAAATGGAGGAGAGCAGACTGGGGTCAGCAAGAAAGAAGCCGAGCGGTGGGAGACCCAGGTAAGCAGCAGGAATGGGAATTGATCTATTAGATGAGATGCGGCGATCATGGGTCGGAAAGGGGTTGTAATGAAGAAAGTGATGAGGATTTCTTGCTGCGCGGTCTAACCTGGAGGGCTCCGTTCTGAAAACGATTCCTGGTATTTTTAGCCGGGCCAAAAGGGTGACAGGTCGGGCAACTGGATAATGCCCTACATGCAGTCAGGACTCAGCAGGAGCCAGTGGCCAGGCCTTCTGGCCTCCTACCCATCAGTGCCATGGCAAGGTCTCATTAGCAGGTCTTAATGCCGTAGTGCAGTCCTTAGGTAGTACTGCCTACTCCCAAGTTGGCACCCTTCGTTTGGGCCTGGTAGGTGGTCATTTCTTTCCTGGCTGTGCCGGGGCCTTTTGTCGTGTATAGAGGTTGCAATTATCACAGATTCCCACATAGCTCTCGGATGCACTCCTGATTTCCCAGTTTCTGGAGTTCGTGCAATTGGTACCTCTCAGTCGAAAAAGGCCAACGATCACTTTCCGCCTAATCATTATTTTAGTGGTATTTCCGGTATGTATAACATCTATCTTCCCTTTTTTTGCGTCTTTTTCCCGTCTCTCTCTCTCTCTCTCTCTGTTGGCGACGAATTGGGGGTTGCTGACAGTCTTTCGCTCACGCCTCGCCAACAGGAAGGGGCTTCTTCAATTAACCCATTACGTCATTGGACAGGTTGGTCTCTTCCCACTTTCCTCATCCTGGAAGCAGCACAGCAGCGCCTCCTCGACGTCGCTCCGCATTCTACGGGTTATGGAGGCGTCCTCTCCCAGATTCGCTCGCTGCTGCTCGACAACATCCCGATCTCCTAACACCACCGTCAACCGGCGTTCACGCACGCGTCTGGCCCCCCACCTTCACTCGATTGCTCTATCTTTATCATTTCGCGTCCTACGAATACCCGCTGGTAGTACATGTATTTACATGACCTAGAAAACACTGACACAGCAACCAAAACTCTCGCTCCACGCGACAGACTTGGCGCCCTCCCCGTTGAGAAGACGAACGACTGAACCACCTCTTTTCCCGACCGAATTGGGACTTTCAGCCTCTCCTAACTCAGTTATCTGACCATCACATCATTGCATGTATGTTGCATGACGTCTCACCCGACGGCTGTACCTCGCCTTGCTCCCCTTCACGACGACGACGCCGACGACGTTCGAACAGAGACAACGACCGAACCTCCTGACGCGTACACACCCCTAAAACGGCGTCACTGGGAGAGCAAGCGGTTTCGACAAAACCCGTGCCACGTTCGTGGGCCATGACCTGTCGTCTTGAGCTCTATGCGCGTGGCCATGAGTGATTCCCCATGTCAGGAAGGCTGAAGAGTGGTCAGGGGCCTCCTTCCCCGTTGGAGGGGCCAAGGTCTCCCACCGCCACCTCAGCACCCCAGGCTTCGGGGACCGGAAGGCCCTCAACGTCGACCAGCAAAACAAAACCAGACAAACAAAAATCAAGAGAATCGCAGTCGGGCGTCTGGCGCGATGCAGTCGCTGCGGAGGCAGCCGCGGCGGTGTTGGGCAGGGAAGGAGAACCGCAGGAAGAGGAGGAGGTTGAGAGCCTGGTTGCCTACCGAGAGCAGTTGCGGAGGCACATGACGACAAGGAGCTACCAGGCGTCATCTGGGGGAGCAAAGCGGCCATCCCCCATACAGGAGGAGACTGGAGGGTCTCCTAACACACGGCCCGCGGAACCAACCGTATCCACGGCATCGACCGAGTCCGGCGCTACAATCCGAGCGGTGATCACACCGGGAATGGCTGCCCGAACTCCCTCATATCCATTTCCGCGCATGGCAACCCCTGGAGGCGTGCCGTCACACATGCATATGCCATTCACCATGTTGTCACCGACGACCGGGCCAGAGTCCTCACGGCGCGGCCAGACAAGCCAACCCACTCGTCCCGAACCGGCACAAGGCCTGCTCGATAGGGTTCTGTCCAACCCGCCCACCCCAGCGTCCACACTGACGTTCCTGCCTCCCGGCGCAGCGCCGCAGACGGACGACCTCTGCGAGTTCCCCAGTCCCAACCTTTTCGACTTGTCCTTGATGCTTACTGCCGAACCTGGCATGGACGCGTGGTGGGAATGTGTGGTGCAGATCATGATCGATGTATTCAAGGCTGAGCGCGTCACCTTGGCGGTCCCTGCAGACACAACCGACATCGAGAACGTGCCATGGGGTCAGAAAGCCACCTACAACTCCCGCACCGTGGACGAGCTCAGTCTCGGGTACGCGGCTCGCGGGAGCAGCATGGGCCTTGAAAGTTTCGATACCACGCCTGCGCCGTCGTGGGTCAAGCCAGACTCACGCCATAGTCTCCCTTCACATCTGAGACCTCCCCTGCCGAGCAGACATTCTTTTTCTGATTTCGAAGCCAACCAAGAGCAAGGGAGCTCCAGCCTTCGTCGACCAAATGTGATGCCGCGTAGCAAGAGCACTTTTCAAGCCCAGACTCCGGGAGCGGATACTGAGTGGGAGGATCCTGCCGGGCCACCGCCTCCCCTCCTCAACCAGGAAGCCCTGGCCGAGCACGATGCCGTCGAAGAAACGGAGGGTATCCCCAGTTGGGAGCGCCCGCGAAACAACAACCGAGGAAGAGTGCTCGAAAAGTTGCAGGCGCTGGACTACGAAGCGGACCCCCTGATCGATCATAGTGGCATTCGCAGAGTACTCGAGCGCGGCAAGGTTATCGCACTAACGCGTAGCTACTCCTATCTCCGACAACAATTAGCATTCTCGACGCAACCACCCGAAGAAAGCCGGCAGCAACGGGCGCGTAGCCGATCGCCAGAGGGGTCTAGGAAAGCACAGTCTCAGTCGCACCATTCACACGCACCGGGACCTCCCAAGACCCCGCCCCAGACGAAGAAGCCTCGTCCCGAGGCCTCGTCGAACAAACTATCCTCCCTTCTTGGCGGAGCATACCTACATAAGAGTGGGAATCGCGCCTCGCATGGGGAGAAGCGAAGGTCGGTGCTAGGAGGCTCCGCGTTACGAGAGACAAACGAACAGCCACCACGACCCCCAACTCCTAAATATGAAGAGTATGAGCAGGCGCCGCCGTCCCCCTGGTCGCAATCCCCGGCACCGTCACCGGCAATCAGGGCCGACGCCGCCGAGAACCCATTCTTTAGGAACACCATTGTGGTTGACGAGGAATCCTTTAACCCGGTCTCGCCCCCAATGCACAACTACTCCCACGAGAAAGCCCCCGAGACGATTGGTGTTGATAACAGCTGGACCGTCCTCCATATCCCATTGACGCACATCCTACATACCCGATCGACGCAGGCATTCAAGCTTGACGCCTCCTCGATGGAGCGTAAGTCGCATCATCGTGGAAAGGTGGTCGGGAGCAAAGGCACACGCAAATCTCAAGGCAAAGCTGCGGCAGACCATGACGTTACCCAGATCACCCCTTCTCCAAGCCCAGTACCCAAGGAGAGACAGGCCCCCATCGCCGTGATCTCGATTTTGAGTCCCGTCATTCCTTACCCCAGCAACCTTCGTCACTCGCTCACGTACCTGGCACCGCATCTGGCGGCGTCGTTCTCCCTGGCTCGCCACTACACCAACCTGGAGGTGGAAATCGCGGGGCTGCAAGGTGTCCAGATGGCCAGGTCTGAGACCGCGGGCTTTGGGGCATTCGGAACGGATGCGCTCGTGATCGAGAGTGAGGCTTTTCATCCTGGAGAGTCGCAGATTGGAGGAGGGAGCATCACCAGTCCGAGCGATTACTCGATGCCGTCCCGGAGCGCCACGGGTTCTGTCATCGGCACCCCCGGTTGGGATCTCAGCAGCATGGGATTCGTCCCGGAGAAACGGCAGATCATCTCGAGTCCTCTTCAAGGCCACACCAGTGATAGCTACTTCGGCACCAGCCCACCGCTGGGCACGTCGTCTTCCGCACATCGCCCGGCGACGCCGGGAGGGGCCCCTGCTAGTGGGCTGGCCCAGGCTAAAGACAAGGACAACGACAAGGAGCAGGATCAAGAGGACACAAAGGAGGGTGCAGCGTCTGCCCCTGGTGGCGAGAGGGGGCCCTCAAGACGACAGTGCACGTTGACCCAGTCGCAATACGAGACAGGCTCCGAGGCTCGAGATCCTAAGAAGGAGAAGGAAAACGGGGAAAATAATCTAGCTCCGGCTCAAGATCCTATGTCTCCGGGAATTGCAGCTCCTGCAACCACATCCGAGGGACACGAGGGGGAAAGTGGGTGGGAGACCTCGCATGATGCGGCTGCCTCCATCCCCATTCTCTCTGGCGGCACCGCTGCTACTCTTCGGCGGAGGCTATCGCGGGGCTCTTCCGCTCCTCGCCATCATACACAGCTCCACTCGTATGGGGCGGACTTCTCTACCACGTTCCAGTCCCTCCCACCTAGCTCCACGATCGGGGGCAGCACCACCAGCGCCGCCAGCACCGCCGCCGCCACCATTAAGGGGGGACTAGCGGCGAAGAGGCGGGGTTCCGGGTCGGTTCCACCGGATATGTTGCCGCCGTCGGACAAGCTGAAGGGACTGATCCTCGACTCGCTCCCGGCGCATGTATTCGTTGCCGTACCGCCTTCAGGCAACATGGTGTGGGTCAACAGTCGCTACCTGAGCTACCGTGGCACGACAGCCGCAGAGCTCGCGGCCGATCCGTACGCGAGCATCCACCCCGACGACCATGAGGAGTACACCCGAGCGTGGCTACACTCGCTGCGAACGGGCGAGCCATTTTCCCGCACGGTACGCATCCGGCGCTTCGACGGTGCCTACCGCTGGTTCCAGGCGCGGGCCATCGCGACCAGGGACAAGCGCAATGTGGCGCAACAGTTTCTAGGGTCTTACATGGACATTCACGACCAACATACGGCCGAGCTCAAGGCTGCTCGCCAGGAGGAAATAGAGGTCTCGGAGGCGAAGCACCGGCTGCTGGCGAACCTAATCCCACAGATCATTTTCACGGCGACTGAGGACGAGGGCATCACCTTTGCCAACGAGCAGTGGCTCTCGTACACGGGCCAGAGCTTCGACGATTCTTTGGGTGTAGGATTTATGGACTTTGTGCACCCCGACGATCTCGCGAAGTGTAGGATCCCAACCGAGAGCGAGAGCACAAAGCAATCCAGTGCCGCGACGGGAGCACAAACGCCAGGCCTGTTCGCCTTGCCTGTAGCCTTGCCCCGGCCTTCCCCCAGGCTCTCCCCAAGTCCCAGCTTGCATCCAGCAGCCACCGCCACTGCCAGTGCCACCGCCACTGCGACAGCTACCCACTCTAGGCGCAACAGTTCCAGCGCGCTTTCATCCACGTCTGTTTCATCGGTTGGGCTTGGCCCGGGCGACGATTCTGCAGCGGCATCGGCATCAGGGTCTGCAAGGCTGGGGAACCTCTCCAAGCTGGCCAGGCAAGGCGTGATCAAGGAAGCGGTCGATAGCAGCGGGCGGTTGTCTTATACTTCGGAGGTGCGGCTGCGGTCCAAATCGGGCGAGTATCGGTGGCACCTGATCCGCTGTGTGGCGACAGGCGACGTTGGTTTTGGCAGCGGGGCCAGCTCGTACTTCGGATCCGCAACCGATATCAACGATCACAAGCTGCTCGAGGCCAAGCTGAAGGAGGCGATGGAGTCCAAGTCACGCTTCCTCAGCAACATGTCGCACGAGATCCGCACTCCCCTGATCGGCATCTCCGGCATGGTCAGCTTCCTCCAGGAGACTACGCTTAACGAGGAGCAGCTCGACTACACCAACACGATCCAGACAAGCGCCAATAATCTCATCATGATTATCAACGACATTCTGGATCTGTCCAAGGTCGACGCCGGCATGATGAAGCTGAAGTACGAGTGGTTCCACACGCGGTCGCTCATCGAGGCCGTCAATGAGTTGGTCTCGTCCATGGCTATCACCAAGCGACTTGAGCTCAACTACATCGTGGAGCCGGACGTGCCGGCCTGGGTCAAGGGTGACAAGGTGCGGATCAGGCAGGTTCTGCTCAACGTCATCGGGAACGCCATCAAGTTCACGAGCGAGGGTGAAGTATTCAGCCGCTGTAGCGTCGCGACGACGTCCTCGCATTCGAAGGATCAGTCCGCAAACGAGATCATGCTGGAGTTCTCCGTCACGGACACGGGCAAGGGCTTCACCAAGGAGGAGGCGGAGCTCATCTTCAAGCCCTTCAGCCAGATCGACGGCAGTAGCACGCGTCAGCATGGCGGAAGTGGTCTGGGACTTGTCATCTCGCGCCAGCTCGTAGAACTGCACGGTGGCACCATGGTGGGCTCTGCTCTGCCCAACGAGGGCTCGACCTTCACCTTCACGGCTCGCTTCGGCCTGCCGACTGAGGAAGACCACCCTGCAGATGCCACGAGCACGTCGGCCCAAGCCGAGTCCGCTACCTTGGCCGTGCCGCCCAGCATACCCGAGGGTCTTCTCGCCCCCGCACGCCCAAGTCGCTTCGCGCAGTCCCTGCCATCCGCCGCGGTTCAGGCCAAGCTACAGCAGCGGGAGAGGGAGGGCGAGGCTGTGCGGAAATCCCCAACTTCAGTCATCTCCCCTATTCCGAGGATGGGCGGCATCGCCGGCGACATCGGAATAGGGGGGATCGGAATTGGCGCTCTGATGACCAGTCCTACCTCAGCGGATATGGACCGCGATTCACCGGCGCTGATCTCCACTGGCACAAGCGGAACTAGCGGTAGCTCTGACCCGTCTTTGCGGTCTTCCGCCGGGCGCTCGACACAGACTGCTGTCACACAGAGGTCGTCTGTGTCATCTCTGAACCAGGGTCTAGTGCACTTTAGCGAGGCTGCACGCGCCAGTGGTCAGGACCTTTCGCAGATGAAGCTTGAGATGCCCCCCCTACCGCCCCCGGATAGGGTGTCGTCTTCGTCCCTGTCGGACCCCACTCCGACTCCAAGGGACCATGGAAGCGAACAGAACCTCGGTAGCGACGATACCGAGAGCACCCGTACCAGTACCACTAACGCCACTGCCACGGCCGCTACTAAGGCACAGGCCGAGGCTTTCCGGCCTCTACTCTACTCGATCCTGATCATCAGTCCGCAGACACACAGCCGCGAAGCCACGACCAAGCATATCGAAATGACCCTGCCCAAAGACGTTCCCCACCAGATCACGTCGCTGGCCACCGCGGCCGAGGCGAGGAAGCTGATCGGCGGCGACGACCCGGTCATCTTCACGCACGTGGTCATCAACGTCCCCTCGACCGAAGAGCTCGTGGGCCTCATGGACGAGCTCTCGCGGGCGCGGCTGTACCACCCGCGCACCGAGATACTAATCCTGACGGACTCGGTGCAGCGGCAGGACATCCTGCGCGAGGCCGCCGCCGCCGGGGGGACGAGCAGCCGGCAGAAGGAGCTGCTGCTCTCGGACGACCGGGTCACGTACATATACAAGCCGGTGAAGCCGTCCAGGTTCGCGGTCATCTTCGACCCGTCGCAGGAGCGCGACCTGAGCATCGACCGCAACAGGTCGTCGGCGCAGCAGATGGTCGAGTCGCAGCGCCAGAGCTACCAGGCCATCGAGGCGCGCATGGGCAACAAGGGGTACAGGGTGCTACTGGTGGAGGATAACGTGATTAACCAGAAGGTCCTGCTCAAGTACCTGAAGAAGGTCGGGGTCGAGGTCGAGGTGGCTGTCGATGGGGAGGATTGCACGGAGAAGGTGTTTTCGAGGGGGAGGGGGTATTACACCTTGATACTGGTATGTCCGTCTTCTTATCTTCTCTGCTGTGTCTGTTTGTTCCTCTTGACCCGCCCAACACAAAAAAAAAAAAAAAAAAAAAAAAAAAAAGTACTTGCTTCATCGATGAACCCCCACCCGACTGATGATTTTAATGTGTCCTTTGCTAACAAAACAAAACAAAAAACAAAAACAGTGCGACCTCCACATGCCCAAGAAAGACGGCTACGAAGCCTGCATGCAGATCCGCGAGTGGGAGGCCCAGGAGCCCGGCTTCCGCCGGATGCCCATCATCGCGCTCTCGGCCAACGTCATGTCCGAGGTGCAGGACAAGTGCACGGAGGCGGGCTTTGACGCCTTCGTGACGAAGCCGGTCGACTTCATCGAGCTCAGCAACGTGTTGGCTCAGTTCTTTTAGCAGGGCCTGTTTTGTTTTGTTCGGCTGGCTGGCTGGCTGTACATGGTACAGAAATAGGTACATACCTACATCCCTACAGGAACGAACCTTTGCAGGGCATGCACGCCTGCAGCGACCTTTTATGATTCTTTCCCTTCCTTTCTTCCTTCTGCGTCTCTGGTTAGTATTGGATCCTCAATCCTTAAAGGGCATGTTAATACCCTTCTTGATTCTCCTCCCCTTCACGAATATCATGCACTTGTTTTCCTTTTTCTTCCTTCTTTATCAATAACATAAAATCGAACGGCGGTGGGACAAAAAAGGTGTGGACTGGCATAATACACTCGCATGGTTACGGTCTCTCTCTTCCTGCTTCTCTACTTCAACTTGTCTTGCATGCAGTTTTGTCTCGGCGTTGTCCTCTTTTTCGTAGCTTGTCTTTTTCTAACTCTTCTTTTCACTTTCCGGTTGCTTCCCTCGTTTGAGTTGTTGTTCGAGTTCTCTCTGATGTGTCTTTTCTTTTTACATGGGCGTATTGGTTTGTTGAGCGGTGTAATTGGGTTGTGTATGGTGGTGGTGGTATCTCCCATAAGGATTGGAGCCTACCTATCCACCTAGACAGGTAGGTACCTAGGTCGGTAGGCAAGCAAACATCTCTCAATGTCAAGAGAGGGAAGAAATGTCGTTAGGATGAAACGGAAACAAGCCATGAAAAACGATACGAATATCAAAACAATACAATGAGGCACGGACGAAGACATCGAGGTGTGTGGGTGGTAGCAGGGGAGGAATTCAGTCGAAGTGTGGCATCAGGACCTACCAAGGCCGTTCTTGATGTCCGTTGGGCTACCACTGTTGGGAACTTGCTTCAGGTTGAGTTCTGTGACGTTCAAAAGACCCTCCGTGCCGCTTGGACCGCACGGCGAGGGTACCTGGGTACCTACTCCTCCCGATCTGATCTGATCAAAATCTTTCCTCGTCTATAGTCGATCTGACGGATCTGCAGAAGTCGTGTGCAAAATGGGGCGCTCACTGCCTCTGGCGCGTAACACCGAGGTAGCTTCCTGTGAAGTTTCGATAAAACACACAGTTGATCCTGTGGTAGGTATTTTTTTTTTCAGACCGGGCACTTGACTCTCAGATAGGTAAGGCGCTTTAGTAGCTACCTTACGTACCTAGGTATGTACCTATCCGATAGTACAGCAGTATTTTTTCCAGCTTGAGCTGTGCGGTGCGCTGGATTCCGAGACGCTGGAGCCGTTTCGTCCTTGCTCAAGCCTGGACGACAAATTGTCACCCAGAGGTCGCCGCCGCAGTGACCGCCACAGGCATGTGTGTGAACTGCCCATGTCTATGTCAGGAGGAATGTTGTTGGCAGCAAGACAGACAGATAAACGAAACCACACAGACAGAACATGAAAGGACACAAGAGTGCACAGCAGACAAGGAAAGGCAGCGAGCGTAGCAGACTTCCAGTCAAATCTCTCCTAGAAGAGAGGAAGGCAAATCCCAATTTCGTTGTTCACATTTCAAGTCGTTTCGGGCAGCAAAAAAAAAAAGAAGATACAGGAAATCTGAGTGAGACAAGACCACTCAAAGAGAAAAAAAAAAGGCCACCCTACCCGATTCTTTCAGCAGTCTATGGAGGTATCGATCGTTCGAAAGCAAACAAGCCAGGGAACAAGTACCAAGTGTAGGTACCTAGGTAGAAGGTAGGCTAGGCACCAAGCACCCAGGAATACGCCGATGTGAGTCCAGTCTTTTTAGAAGTCGCTCCAGCCAGCCGTAGCGGCGTCGATGGGTAAACAGCGTGAATCCGAACGGAAAAAAAAGACGAGAAAAGAAAAGAGAACCACCGAGGTATCGCAATCTTGTTGGGGTGGTTCCTTGAGATAACTAAACGCCGTATGCCTCTCTTCGTTTGTTTTGCTCATCCCGGGTTCGCCAGGGGTAGTAGATGTGTGTGTGAATGGGGGAGGCAGGATGGTTGAGAGACCAACGGTCCTGTTTTGTTTTTCCTTAACCTTTGAGGTGCCCGGTCCGCATGGGGAATAAAACAACGCTCTGCTATGCGATGATTTTTTGGAATCTCACAAGCAAACAGCTGGAATATGAAGGCGGTGGCGAACTGGGCGAGGTAAGTAGGCATCTACCTAGCTCAGTAGACGCTTCCGCGGATGCTCCTGTCTTCCCGCTCAGCAGCGGCCAAGTCTTCGTCGCCGTCCTGGTCCGTAACAAGGGGCTGACTATCGCGGCCCGGGCTGTCCTTCTGGTCGGGCTCGTGCTCGCCATGATGATGATGGTGGTGATGATGGTGCTCGTGCTCCGACTCGCTGTGGTCATGGTCGTGATGGTGGTGGTCACAGTGCGGCGCGTCTCCCAACCGGTTGGCAAACGTTCCGCGACCCATGCCGCTCCGGTCGCGCTTGTGGCCGTTCGCACCACCGCTGCTGCTGCCGTCCCCAGTTACGGCGTCGCCGCCACCGCCGCCGCGAATCTTGGGAGGGCCTGCAGACGCCTCCTCGTCGGCCTCACGTGATCCGTCGTTCTCGGAGTCGGCGTCGCTGCCGTTGGTCGCCGCACAGCAGTTGGCGTTGCTGCATACATGGACGTTGGGGTTAGGGTGAAGATGGGGGGTTGTTGGGGCTTCAGCCTGTGTTTGTCCCTGGCTACCACCGTTCAGCAGCTTCGGCCGTGTGGGCGCGCGGCTGCGCATGTTGTCGTCCTCGGACGAGTCGGCTTCGCTCGTGTGGCCACTATAGGTGCCGCCAAAGTCGCGGCCGACGTGCAGCAACGGCGCAGGCGGCGACTTAGAGTGCAGACCTAGTCTGTCCTCAGCTGAGATGAACGACGGCGTTCCGTCAGGCGAGCTGACGACCTCGTCGTGGGCGCGGGTGATGTCGATCTGCGGCGTCACTGAGATCGACAGGAGGTCGTCGGTGGAGACGGCCGGGTTTGTCGACGCCTGGAAGCGGCGCGCTGCAGGCCGGCGACTGCCGAGCGAAGACGCCATAGGCGACGAAGTGCCGTGGGTGGACTCGGGCGCCGAGCTCGAGTCATCCACTAGTCTGCTACTGCCGCCGGTCAAGGAGGATGACGAATGGGATTGAGACGTGTTGGCGTATACGTTCGTCCCGTCGCGCTGGATGAGCTCGGCCAACGCCGAACGGATCCTGAAACTCTTGTCGTGGTTGCAGCCGTTGGGACAGCCACCCCATCTCCGGGGTGCCACGACGGCCTTGTCCAGCTTGGACTTGTCCTTGGCGCTTATGCTGGTGCTTCCCGATGACGAAGTACCGCTGCCGCTGGCGCCGTTGGTGGAGGGAGATGCCCCGCCTACGCCGTTCCCATTGAAAGAGGCGCCATTAGCTGCCTCTTTCTCCTTCTCCTTCTCTTTCTCCTTTTCCTTCTCTTTCAGCATGGCGCGCTCCAGGCGCAGCTCGGACCAGGTACGCAGTTTGTTCTCCAGTATGTATTTGCCACTCTCTTCCTCCTTACGCATGATGAGGAACTCGCAGTGGTTCACGTTGCGTAGGTCCTCGAAGTACTCGACGCTGAAGTGATACCACTTCATCAGGAAGACGCGGGACATCAGACCGTGCGTGACGAGCACACACACGCTGGCGAAGTCGTCGTCGCCAAACTGGCGCCATAGGGACTCGTTAAAGCCCGAGATGCGGTCGTATGCATCGGCGGCACTCTCGCCGCTCGGGATGCGGTAGAAGAAGTGTCCGTAGTCGGCACGCTCTTGCCACATGCGCTCCATCTCAGCGCTACATGGCTGGAAGTTCCCGAAATCCTGCTCACGCAGCCGCGGCTCCTCGTAGACCTTGATTGTGTCGCGGCGGAAGGGCGATGGGTCAGGGTCGTCCGCGGTAAGCGTGGCTAGGATGCCCTCGGTCGTCTCGCGAGTGCGTCGGTAGGGAGATGTGAAGAAGTGCAGCGTGTCGTCGGAGCGGAGCAGCTTCCTCAAGCGCCGCCCGGCCTCGTAGGCTTGCTGCCAGCCATCGGAGGTGAGCTTGACCCGGTGGTCTGGTATGGTCTGGTGGATCTCGCGGTTCTTGTTTCCCTCCGACTGCGCATGTCGGATCAGGATGATGAGCCGAGGCTTTGCCATGGTTGAGTTGAGTGTGATTAATGACCAGAGTTAGTGAGACATCCAACCATTGGCAGGCCGAAGATCTTGTGCTCGTTTGGCGGTTGAGCTGCTGGAGGGCGGATATGTAGTCCTGGTTGTCGTCGCTTAGGCGGCGGGGTTGAACCGAGGAGATAATAGCGGCAAAGAGCCGTTGGATGTGTTTCGTGTTCGCGCGTATAATTTGCGCCTGGGAGAGGAAAGGGGTCTAGGCTCGCCAGTTTGACCAGGAGGGAAGAACTAATGCAAGGGTGGTGGAGGTGGCAGAGGCACAATATGCCCAGAGCCTTGGGAGAGTTTGTGGTGTTTGGGTGCTCGGACTCTGACGTCAATATTGGCGAGAGCTTCTTTTCTCATCGCGCTGATCGCGTGCTCCCTCGCCAGATATATTGCCAGATGAGACGCAACCAAGGGCACAGACAAACTGAGAATGTGGAGGAGGAGGAAGTGTAAGAAGATGGTGCAGATGATGGGCGGCAGGATTTTGAGGAGGGTAAGTAGGAGGGCAGAATGGAGGATGAGGCTGAGGTGAAGTTGAGAGGGTCCAGAGGGTCAAGGAGGGCGAAGAGTACGATGGAGGTGGAAGTATAAGAATAGAGTTTGAAATGCTAACCCCTTTCCTCGAACGGGTCTGAGGACTCATTTAGATAATGGGTTGTGAGTAATTGGCCAGGCAGTTTATTCGGGCTGCAGCTCACTCTCTCGTTCACGGCAGGTGCTTGCGGCCGTGACTGGGTTGGGCGAGACAAGATTGGCAACCACGACAGCCGGGAGGCAGGTACAGTTGAGGCACTGTAGAGGAGGGCAAGCACGACGAGCACAGAGAGGGACCAGACTGGACGTTGGCAACTCGAACCTGCGCTGTGCAGAATGCTTGCTCCTGTACCCTACAGCAACGTATGCTGTGCGACCCAACCCTGCTCCCGTTCCGTCAGTGTGGCCCGTCTGGCCTGGCCTGTCAGTCGTGAAGTGGCGTCGGCGGGCGGCGAAAGCGAAAAAGTGAGGTGGGCAGCAGCCTGCTTGGTGCTTGGCTAGTGGCGTCGTCCGGGCCGTCGCAGTAGACTCAACCGGTTGCGGTATTGTGTACGGTATGTGATTGTTGGGCTGTTGGTGTGGTGGGCTTCGAATTAGCGTCCGGGGGTGACTGGGTCTTGCAGCTGTTGTTGGTCGTTGGTTTTGAGCAGCATCAGCCTACCGCTGGAGGCGCTGGGTGGACGATCACAGACGATCAGCCCAAGTTACCTGCGGGTTCTATCAGAGAGGCGCGATGGCAATCCAAACTGAGCCAATACCACGCGATCGTTCAAGTTGGTGCAGCCAGGTGCAGACAGATGTCGGACGATGACATCGGTCCCGTCAGATATGCGGTGGGTAGGATTTCGATATTTTATTTTACAACTATTTTTTCTCTCCTCCTCTTTCCCCAAGGATGGCCCAGGCCCATGGGAATCGGACGATGCCCGCCGGACTGGACTGATTGGGGGGCGCCTGAACGGGTCCCCTTCTGACCAATTGGCCTGAATGGCCCAATTACCGACAGCAGCGGTGCGACAGTGCGACATCGCGGCAAACTTTGCCCATCGATTGGCGACTTGATTGCGAAAACCCCGCCTTCCGAGACCGGCGATCTAGGGTCATCTGTCATCTACCTAGGGCAAACAACGCTGGGCTTCTGGAAGCCATTCCTCTGCTGTATAATTGGTCGGCCATAATCCGTACCAGTCGCTGGCTTCCACTCCACCACGAGACAGCTGGAGGGCGGCCATTTGTCATTCATTCCATCTGTCGTAACTTGTGAGTTGTACATATGGAGAATGGGATGCATGCGATAAGGAATCTCTCCCCCAGTAGTTTTCTTTCCTTTCAGTTTCCTCGGTCGGTCACAAGGAACATTACTTCCACACATGATCGAAAAGACGAGGGGAGAGGGGGTGATGCACGGGGGAAACGGAACAGGGAGACTGACTCCCCGAGGATAGAACCCGAAGCCGGGCCGACCGTGACAGGGCGGACTGACGGGGAACAGAAGGCAACGAACGGGAGGAAGGGATTGATAGCCAGCACTGAGGACTGAGGTTGTGACTCCACTTGCCCGACTCGGCCACGTGCCGCTTGACAGCCCTGTGCACGTCCTGCAAGGGTCGCCCTTCCAGCGCCGGAGCGCGGCAAGAAACTGCACCAAAGTGTCCGAACGAATAGGTTGACTTGCCCGACGGCTCATCACATCACATTTCCTGTTGCGCACCTCCCTGTCGTGCTCCCGTAAGCGCTGGTTCCTCCTCAGCTCGGCAGAATCCGCGTAAGCCGCATTTGGACTTATCTTTCAGCTGCCACCTGGCGCCACCCGCCACTCGACTGCAAAGAGAAGTTAGGCAAAAAAAAACTTCACAGGCGTGACCACGCAAAACAACTGAGGCGCCTGCAGTATCTCTCGCGCACCCCGCGCACCCCACAAGCAAGACATCATCACCACAAGCCGCCGGCGGCACCGACCAATAACGAGCCGTTTATTACACACGAACCCTCACAGGCAGCCATGTCAGGCGAAGGCCCAGAAAGCATCCCGACGTCCGCGGACCCGCGCTCGAAGCGCCCGACCAAGAAACGCGCCCTGACGCCCGTCTCGGAGCAGGCCGCCTCTGTCGACGCGCTCTTCGCCAAGCCGGACCAGGACATCCGCATCCCCCAGCCAGGCGGCGGCGCGAACTCCCGGCAACGCAACCGGCTCGCGCCCCCTCCCGAGATCGTCACCAACGTGCAGGGCTCCAGCGCCGGCGCCGGGTCAGGCGAGTTCCACGTCTACAA
This sequence comes from Ophioceras dolichostomum, assembly GCA_003049485.1. Classification (NCBI taxonomy): domain Eukaryota; kingdom Fungi; phylum Ascomycota; class Sordariomycetes; order Magnaporthales; family Ophioceraceae; genus Ophioceras; species Ophioceras dolichostomum. Next base: position 67,954 of record PYST01000034.1, on the reverse strand, counting down.
GGCCAGCCGGCGGCGCGAGTACGAGCGGCTGCGGGTCATGGACGAGGAGCTCAAGGTCGAGGTGGCGCAGAAGGACTTCGAGACCAGGACGGCCGAGCTGTCGAAGCGCGACGAGGAGAAGACGCGTCGCAACAGGGAGAAGCGCGACAAGAAGAAGAAGGCGCGGCTGGCGGCCGCGGCGAACGGGGGCAAGCCTGACGGCGGTTCCGGCCCGGCTGCGAACGGAGGGACTGCGACTGCTACTGAGATGAAAGATGGGGGTGGTGACGAGTCCGTGGCCGATAAGGCTAGGGCCGCGGCTGCAGCCGAGCCTGCTCTGGCGACAGGACTGGTTATCCATGAAGAAGACGACTGAGCTCTCGACGACACAGGACCGAGCCGTCAACGTCACACAAAGCCTCGAGCCCAGAGACAATTATTTCGGGCAGGCACATCACAGTTCGCCAGCCGCAGATCCTCCGCGATCACGATGGAACAGTCCAGCCCGCTGTCGTCTTTGGGAATGGAGGGCATAGTTCTTCTTTTGGTCTACCAAAACTACCGAGAAATGGCCAGAACAGCCACAAATGAGACCGACTCTATGCACAGGGGTAACAAACGGGGCAGGGGTATGCTTAGGAAGCCCATATTCTTTTCCTCTTTCCCCCCCCTCTTTCTCCTTTCTCTCCCTTCACACCTGAAGGAAAGAAGTTCTAAATTTTAATCCTCGCCACCACCACCAGTCCCAACTCCTGGCTGCGCCTTCTTAGCGCTGCAGATGTCGTCGACCCGGAGCAAGAGGCATGCCGACTGTGCGTGGTTGGTTGTGTTCTTATCAGTGTCATATCGTCACAGAGATCTTCCGCCGGGAGATAGAAACAAGGGGGGATGCGGAGGGGGAAATGGTAGGGAAATGGTAGGACAAGTAGGTGGTGCATGAGGATGAGGTAGCACGCCAAGTAGAGAACCGATAAGGGGGGAAGAGAGTGAAGGAGTTGGAGCTGAAAAGCCTCAAGAAAAAAAAAGCAAAAATCGTAAAAACGTACCTCAATAGCCGTCTTCATGCTCTGAACCTTGATCGCCTCCGGCTCCCAAACACCATACTCCTTCATGTCCGCCAGCCCGCCCGTGTCGCCGTTGATGCCCCACGAGCTCTTCCCCTCCGCGTGCTTAGCCCTCAGGTCCGTCAGCACGCGCACGGGGCTCGCGCCCGCGTTCTGGATCAGCGTGCGGGGTATGACCTCGAGCGCCTCCGCGACGGCGCGGTACGGCCACTGCTGCACGCCCTCGATGCTCTTGGCCAGCTGGCCCAGGCGGACGGACACAGCCATCTCGACCGCCCCGCCGCCGGGGGAAAGCCGCGGGTGGAACATGACGTTGCGCGCCACGCCCATGGCGTCCTGCAGGTTCCGCTCGATCTCGTTGAGCACGTCCTTGGAGGGGCCCCTGAGGAGCACAGTGCAGGCCTTGGGCGTCGTGCACTTGGTCAGAAAAGTAAAATACTCGTCTCCGATCTTCTCGATCTCGAACAGGCCGCACCGCGTGCCGACGTCCGACTCCTGCAGGTCCTCGACGCGGTTGACGATGGTGGCGCCCGTGGCGCGCGCGATGCGGTTGTTGTCCGTCTTGCGCACGCGGCGGAGCGCCGTCACGCCCGCCTTGACGAAGTAGTGCTGCGCCAGGTCCGAGACGCCCTTCTCGGTGATGACCAGGTCGGGGGAGACGGCCAGGACGGCGTCGCACATGGCCTTGACCTGCTCCTCCTCGATCTGCAGGATGCGGTTCCAGTCCTCCTCCTTGGAGATCTCGATGTTCGTCTGCGACTCGCCCTTCTTGTACTCGAGCGTGCAGTCGAGCAGCACGATGCGCGGGTTCTCGATGCGCCGCCGCATCTTGGGGTGCGTGATGTCCTTGTTGAGCATCACGCCGTCCAGCACGCGGCTGTCCTCGATCTCCCCTCCCGGAACCTTCTCGATGCGCGCGTACCGCTTGATGTCGACCTCGCGCCGGCCGTTGCCGACGTCCCACGCGACCGTTCGGACGGCCTTGAGCGCGAGCCCGCACATCAGCTCCGGCCAGCGCGACACGAACTTGGTGCCGATCGAGGAGGATATCAGGCCGAACATGGCCTTGTCGTCGTTGACGTCGATGGGGAGCGAGATGTCCTCGATGATCTTCAGCGCGTCCTTGAGCGCACGCTTGAACGCCGCGATGATCACGACCGGGTGGATGTTGCGCTCCAGTTGGGGGAGTGCTTGCGCCAGCATCTCACCAGCTAAGTTGTGTGTTAATAGCCAATTTCCAAGTTTAGTTAGCATTACGTGTAGTGTGGTCACAATCACGACTCCAAGACAAAAACTAAGAGGGGATCGGCGGCGACGTACCCAGAATGATAACTGTCGTTGTTCCATCTCCAACCTCCTCATCCTGGGTTCTGCTCAGCTCGATCATGCTCTTCGCCGCGGGGTGCGACACTTCGATCTCGCGCAATATCGCGTGGCCGTCGTTCGTCAGGACGATGCCGCCCATGGGGTCGAGCAGCATCTTCAACATGGCTTTGGGCCCAAGACATGACCGGATGATGTCGGCGACGCTATTGACATTCGTGTGCGGGTCCCAAGTTCCGTTTCCGTTGGTCAGTTGACAGTCCGCAGTCATGGAGTGATGATCAACTCAACTCGGTGAAGCCGCTTGTCGGGCAGGTAGGTACTCACGTCTTGGCGGCCGCAATATTTGATAGCTGAGCTTTCCGGCCGACTTGCCTCTCACCGCTCTGGGTGTCTGCAAAGTTTGGTCAGCGTAGGGCCTCACAGTGGGTGGTCGCGGAGCATTTTTTGGACGGGGTGGTGGACGTACTCATCACCACGACTGGAGCCTGCATCTTGAAGTCGAGGTGGGGGTATCAAACTAGGAGAGGTGCTGTGGGAGGGGAAACAACAAAGGCTTAGGCAGGATCAAGTCCCGACGCGTGAAAGAAAAGAAATCGAAGAAAATCAGGAAATCCCCGCGCTCGCGTTCTCGCCTCGCGATTTGGTCGTGGTTTCGTTGCCTAGAGGTTTTTGGTGAAGCTCTGACTTTCTCAGCAGTGCCTTGCAGACCAAGCTATCCCACCATCAAAAGTTCTTCCCGTCCCACCAAGTGGTGGGCTCCTACGACTTTCTTTGGTGGGGGTGGGGAATGGATTCTCCGCGTTCCGATGCTCTTCACTGTGGAGGCTCCTGTCCAGGCCCCTGTCCATAGGGAACAACATCAATCGCGTCGCCAGGCTGTCACAACAATGTTCAACTTCTTGATTTCAAGGCATCAATAATCTCTGTCCAATAACAGACACAATTTTGTCAGGACTAGATATGTGTAGATACATATCTGTCTTTCCATACCATTCTTCTCTTCTTGACTTCCTCTTGCCTAGCACCCAGATACTGTCCGCCAACCATCCCTATCATTAGGACGCGTCAAACGCCAGTTGTAAGTCTGTTCCCAAACCATTCTATGGGAGGGTAGGATGAGACGAGCTGTCTCGGGAGCATCATCGAATTCTAGTCCAGGTGGACCTCATTGCGCAGCCCAGAGCCCTCCTTCGGCTTGAAGTCCTCCCCTCCCTTGGGTGCTTGGCCGGGCTGCCACCTTGGTGTCTGCGTTTGTGACGGCGGCTGCTGTAGCCCACTGGGCGGTTCCTTGGACGGCTTCCACTTCTCCTCCCCCTCATACCTCTGCCACGGCCTTCCGGACAACACGACCCTCAGAATGACGCTGCCGGTCGCCATCTTGTCAAAAATATCATCCCACTTGTTCAAGTGCTCCCGGCAGGCCAGTCGCAGCTGCCTCCTCCACGCTCTCGCCCAGTTCCGGGTGGTGCGCGCGGTATCATCATTGGTATTATCCACGGAGGGGATGTTGTGAACTCTGAGGCGATGCCCTGCGCAGGGGCTACCTTTTGGCCTCCAGCACGGCGCCTCGCCCTGCGTTGCTGGCCGTCTGAAGTGGAGGACCGCCTTCGTCGCAGGAAACGCGAACGCCGTCGTGATGTACGCCAAGGGCGCCTTCTCTGGTGGTGGTGGCGTTCGCATCTGGTCCGCTGAGGGCAGGTCGACGACCAGCGGCGGCGGATAAATCTCGAACCACACCCATGGCTCCAGGCTGCCGCATTCGGGGTCCGGGCTGTAAAGATGTGAGATAGGGTTGATGGCTTCGGTTAGCCTAACACACCTCCCGTTTCCTCTTGAATTTGTTGACTCCCCTCTTCCTCGTCTAGTGGCGAAGACGACTGGTATCAAGGGGATGGTGGTAGGCTCACATGGTGGCACTGTACATGGCCATTTTTACCCCCTCCTGGCGGCTCAACACCTTCGTCCTGGTGACATCCACCTCCCGGCCAGCGCAGATCCCTGCCTCGGCAAGCGTCTTTCCGTCTTCTTGAACGAAGACATTGTCTACCAAGTCGAACGTCATCTCGGTGCAATCTACCCTCATCATTTTGCCTGTCCGTGCGCCCCAGGCCCTAAGCCGCTGGACGAAGTTTTGGTGATTATCAGGAGGCTCGCTATGGTTTCCGGGAAGACATGCCCCTTCGAGGTGCGCTTCCTCAACAGTAGCGCCCTCGGCGTTATAGACCACCCCGTCGCGCACTAGTCGATAGCTTTTGTTTGTGAACGGGACCTCGAATTCCGTGTTCACGAAGGGGTCCGTGGTGATACTCCTCGGTCCCAGACTCTTCAACGTGCTATGTCCATCCGATCATCCCATGCATCTATCAGCTTCCGTACCTTCATAGACAAGAGAAGGAAATGGGCTCTTTCGGCTAGAAGTTTCGCCGCAGTCGGCTAGACTCAATGGGAGAAGAGGGTCGCCGCAGAAGAGACTTACAACTCGTTTTTGACATAGTCGACGTAGACGTCTTCAATAAACTGCTTTCGGGAAATGTCTGACTGAGATCTTGCCTTCTCATCATGGAGTTTTGTTTGCTGGCCGGATGAGGAGTTTGTGCCGGCATCAGTGGCACTAGTTCTCGATTCGCTTTCGGGGCTGTCTTGATTTGCGGAACCTCCTTCGTGTTCAGGCTTGGTCTCTGTCGGAACCTCCGACGGTTGGTTGATGGGCGCTCCATCTTCGGCTGCTCCGAGTCCATGGTCATATGTGTGCTCATCCGACAGTTTCTTCGTATGACTCTCGGTCCGCTCTCGTTTGTCCAAGAGGGACTGGTCCAGCGAAAGTCCCGACAGCCGTATGTCTAGGTTTGGGCTGGACGGCTCGTCCTTGGTGACTCCAAAGCATGGGCGCTTGAATCTATCATGTGGCTTGCCAGGCAGCGTTGAGTCGGGTTGCAATTTCCGCTTCACCTGCTGCCGGTTCGCGCTTCCGCCTTCTTGGACAGATTCGGAATTTCCGCCTTCCCTCTGTAACTCGGAACTCGAGGCTTGGGTCTCCTCCATGGCAAGCGTCGTGGAGGCCCGAGACTGTGGAGGGGTGAGTGGTCGGCCTGTGAGAGAACTTGACTCCGAGGCTGATCCTGTGGAAGCGTACTAGGCAGTTTGTAGGCAGTCATTGAAAAATCTTAACCGTGGTGAGACGAATATCTCAAAATATCATCGTCATATGGACGGAAAGGGGACGCCAGACCTTAAGCTTATTACCACATCCGGCCTCTGGACACAACACAACCATTCACAAGTCAAAGCCATTACGACTGCACAGCCAACTCGAAGAAGCAGAAATCCAGACTTGGGCAGAGCATGAATTCTAGCAACATTTGACAAGGCTGTCGACACAGAGGCACTATGGGCGCCTGACTGATTTGCGAACATTTTGGCCAAATTTATCGATCGTTCGGAAGGGTGCGCGAGAACTGAGATGCTTTTCGGCCTCGTCTACGTCGTAAACTATGTGTCGATTAATCAACTTAAGCAGCTACGGAGGCTTGGTACGAGAACCTGAACCGTCGCATCTCCGCTCGCAGCAACAGCGTTCAGTCCGAGGTTGGAAGCCGGTCACGAGTTCCCCCAAAGCACGAACTACGCCGGCGATGTGCCAAGCCTCCTTTCGGTGCAAGTGCGGGCCGATATATGCCGATTATACGTGTGCCGATGAGGAACGAGTCCTTTGAGATCCGGCCTCGGCATACGCGTGTGGATCATCCCCGCATCGGAGGCTAGAATCCGGCTGTTCCTATCAAGTGCCAAAGCCAGAGAGCGCCGAACACGCTTGCTGACGGGTTTATTCATATTGACTCATAAGATTGAGATAAGGAAGACTGAGGGGGAAAAAAGAAAAGAAAGCGATCTCTCGATTGTTGCAGAAAGATATCGAGGCGGACACCCCTTTCGACAAAATCTACAAGCTCAATCCTCGGGGTTTGTTAGTCAGATTCTCCTCAAGCGTCGCGATTTGAGATTCTAGAGTAAACTAAAGCACGTCGACGTCCTTGAAAAGAAACGACTCTGCGATGACGCCCTCCGCGATCACTAACTCCCCGCCGGCAGCGGCCGTGACGAAAGGGGCTCCTCGGAACGACGCGCCTGAGGAAGAGACGCCTCTTCGCGCAATTTCCCAGGGCGAGGTTTTGCCAGGTGCGAACCATATATCAACCACAACCATGAAGTGATGTGACGAGAAGCGGAGAAAAAGGGCGGTCCAGTTGGCTAAGCCTCCCCCGGTCTTTGGGTTCGGGCCTCTCCCCGACAGACATCCCGACCTTCCCAACCTTCAGAGAGGAGAGACGCCACACGCTCGTCCACATGGCGGCCATTTTCCGGTACTGGGCGCGGGAGGGCTTCGTCGAGGGCCAGTCCGGCCACATCTCGGTGCGGGACCCGGAGTTTCCCGGTCTGATGTGGATGAACCCGCTCAGCCGGCATTTCGGGATGCTACGGGCCGGAGACATGCTGTGCCTCGACATCGAGACCGGCCGCATTATCGCGGGTAACCCCAACCCCACCACTGGCCGACTGACCGGAAACGCAGCCGGATATTTCATGTTCGTTGTTCTGACCCCCCTTCTTTCTTCCATCTCCCCACTTTCCACATTCTCCAATCCATAAAAAGGGCAACAAAAAGGGCAGCGGCCTATGGTCGAGGTCGGGATCGGGGCCGGGATCGGGGCCAGGGCCGGACGGAGATATACCCCGGACCCGGGACTGACACGGGCGGCCGGGTCCCGCCCCTGGGTCGCCTGGCCGGCCCGAAACCCCCTCCGTCAATCCCTACCGAATGGGATGTGCCCTAGCATCAGGCGTTTACACCACTTTGAAACGTCAATTATCATCCTCTCTTGCTCACTTCACTTTTTGTCTCCCATTTGCGTCTAACCACATCCTGCATCCACACCGAGAAACATCCACCCTACAGCCACGCAGCCGTCCACTAAACCCGGCCTGACATCCATGCGGCTTGCCACTCTCACACGAACGCCGGACGGGCCTGGTCCGTCTTTGCCCGCCCGCTGGACATGCTCTCCCAGGACGTGTGCAACTTCCACAACGCACACGCCGTCTACGCCAGCTATGGCGGGATCGTCTTCGCCGAGGAGGAGGCCCAGCGCATCGCGGCCGCCTTGGGCGAGAAGAATAAGGGCCTGATCATGCTGAACCAGTACGTCGAAGGGCCGGGGCTACCATATCCCTACCTTTCCTCCCTCGCTCCCTCTCTCTCCGGTCAACGCCTCTTCTCCATCCATCCCCCCCTGCATGCCTACATACCAAACACCTACCTGGGTCCTGAGTCATAGGCTGCCGGTACATCATACCTCGGGCTCCCCGATAGACCCCAACGCCCACCACGGCAGACCTCGACAGAAATGAAGATGACTGGAAGGTACCTACCCAACTAACCAAACCCTCACCGGAGAGAGAAAAAAAACAGCGGCCTCCTCACCGTCGGCTCAACCGTAGACGAAGCCGGCTGGATGTTCAGCCTGCTGGACCGGTCGTGCGCGATCCAGCTGCAGGTCGAGGCGGCCTGCGCCAACGGCCACCTGAAGAAGCTGGTCATCTCGGACGAGGAGGCCGCGCACAACTTCAAGATGGCGAGCGAGAGGAACGCGCTCTACCGCGAGGCCCAGCCGGACGTCGAGCGCGAGATCGAGGCCGCCGGCGGCGAGGACGCTTTGGCGTATGGGTTTGACAAGCTGGTTGTTGATCCGGCTATCACGCTTGCGTAGGGCTTCTGATGAGAGCTTTCGGAGTTTCCAGGATGGCACCTACACTTGGGGGCTAGGTAACTACCTGGTAGCTACCAGTGTCAGAGGGGGCGTGTGAAGTGAAGGCCCCTGCCCCTGTGCGTGCCTTTTCCTGGGAGATCCATGTTTGTCGTATGAGGTGTTGTTTCTATACTGCTTCTGTGCGAGTAGGAGAACGGAGGAAGTGGATCATGACTGCTTTGTCACAAAAATTTTTAACCAAGGCCTATGACGAAGGGGGTGCGTGTAGGTGGTGACGTGGAAAAAATTTGCATGCCGGAATGTTTCTTCATCTCCCACTGTGACTCATCACAAGACATCACAGGCGAGAAAAAAAAATCGGTTTATCACGCTGGTGAACGAAGTGGACTTATTATTTCGTGGATCACTGACCGACCCGCTTGGCCCGCTTGGCCCAGGGAGAGAGTTCTGGTACAGCATGGAAGTGAAGTTTGTCTTTGACCCGAAACCGGCTGGTATTTGTTGAGTGGTGATGGATGCCCTGATCCAAATGTTTCTTAACAGACTGTGCAAGGGAGGGGGGGCGTGTAAGTGCATGTGTTCACTGTATGTGCATTGGGCTTGTTAGTGCTCCTCTGCCTGATGAAAAGGAAGCCCCAGTTGTATGAAGGGGTGAAAGTCAAGCAAGCGCTCACTGCCTCACCTGGGCGGTACCTCGACGGGCAGCAGGAATGTCTCTCCCGAATCGGATCTCGCCCGGACCGGCCGCACGGAGCCCGGGCTGGCTCGGGCGCGGGCGGGAATGAAGGAGGGGATGTCATATTTTCGTCGTGTCCAATGAGCGGGCCCCGTTCTCCTTCCGAATGATGGTGGCTCCTCAAAAACGCCGACCGGGGAACGGGCGGGAAGTGGTTCCAGCATGTTCCAGGAGCGAGCCAGAACGAACGAGAGAAAGGAGAATTCCAGTTTCTCGAGACGGCATCCCCGCCGGACTCGGACGACGGTCGGGCACCGCTCAAAGGAGCTAGGAAGGGAGAGAGGTGCACATGCTGCCTGCCGAGCTCCGCAGAGTGCCCAAACTTTGTAACGCGCGTCCCGCCTTGTACCTGGTGTCCAGACCTTCCAAGACCGGGGCCCGCGGCCCATCCGTGATGCAGTGAGAGGATATGCTTTTGATGCATCCCACATCCCACATTCCACATTCCACATTCCACCCTCATTCCATTCCGGACTCACTCTGCTGCTGGCCAGTCGCCGGCGGCCGGCAGCACGCTTGCTTACCTTATCATGATGACACCCCTTCGGCCTTCTCCCTCGCTCAGCTCTTCCCTGTCTGTCTCACGTCTCAACGCAGACAAGCTCTGTAAGCTCAATAAGCTACCTTGGGCGAATCGGAACGCAGTGTCAAGCACATGCCGTTTTGAAAGCTTCCGCATCATATTACAACACACAACACAACGCACATACCTTGCCGCCAGAAGAAAAATTCTCTCACTCAACCCAACTAGCGTGGTGGCCAAGTCAAGGGTTCCTCGAGCGGGACAGCTGACGAGTCCGGCTCCCTACATACTTCGTTCACAGTCTCTTCCACATGAACTGGAGCCCAGTCAGACAACAGTACATCTCAAGCATGAACCAATGGATCGCCGATGTTTCCCCCCTCTAGCAGCAGCTCCCACCCCTGTACCGCCTTGCTGGGCTCAAGTTGAAACATTCTCGACAGGGATCTGGATGGCTCTGAGAGCGACACGTATGAGTTGTGCAATGTATGTGGTTATATGCCGTCGAACGGGACCCAGTCCCCGTCAGCGCTAAGGATGACGGGACGGGACTTTCTTGAACTTTCGGGGGGACTCTGTTGGGAACTTATTCATGCATTCTTCGCACGGTGTCATTAGGTAGAATACGCTGCTATGCCGTCCGTGTTTGAGAAGGAGAAGGATGCGGCGGCGTCGTCGTCACAGAGGGTCAGAAGAAAACTCTGCACCAACTGTCCTGTCTTTCCTCGAGGTGCCTGCCTGCGTCGAGCTGCCTTGTTTGGGCATAACGGAAGCAAGCTCGGCGCTATGGGGTTCGAAGTTTTTCCGAGATCGCGATCGATGCGGACCGATGGCTCAGTGGAGGAAGCATCCAGGAGAAGGAGTGACTGGGCAGACAGGCATTCAGGGAGAGCGGCCTGACGGCATGTTGTTGGCCGCGCGGAAACCCTCCCGTCAGCAAGTGTGGGCTCCAGAGCGTCTCGTCTCTCGCAGTGGGACTCGAGAGACTCGACAGACTCGAGAGACTCCGTTATCTCCCTCAGGCACGCACACACAAGGCCGCCAACAACTAACGCAACCTGCACTGGCAGGGTTCCAGATCGCGTGGCACGGGAGATCCTCCCCATGAGCAGACTCCACTAAGTCGCAGCTCTGTGGCCCTCCCCGATAGTAGAGACAACTCGTACTATTGTCCGTAACGAGGCAAAAGTTAGCACGAGTCTCGAGAGAAAAAAAGAAAAAAAGACTCAAGGGGGCGTGAGCGAAGGTGAAAGCGTGGGGGCTGGGCTGCCTTCTTCCTACCTGCTGCACCTTGTCTCGGGTTCCTGAGAGTTCGGTATTGATCACCGAGGGGCTCAGATAGGGAATTATCCTCACAGTTCTCGCGAAGTCGTACCATATCGCATCATAGCGCTCGTTGTTGCCTCTTGAGACCCGGATCCTTCCTGCTCCTGAGGTCCCCCTCAGCTCAACAGATGGATACTTGGCCGGAATCATCCGTGGCTGGATCACCGCTCCGATACAGGAGATTATTCTCGTTGGGTCGAGTTTCTTGAGTTGAGTTCGTGGCAATCCGGGCAGACGCGGAAACATAAAAAATAAAAGAGGTTCGCGTACCACGCGGGCAGAGCCAAAAAGCCACATGACGTTTTGAAGCTGGCGTGTTTCTGCGCCGCCAAGTTGTCAAAACGCAAGATTATCTTTTCTCCCCGCCGACCGGCCGCTACATTACCAGTGCAACCATTCTTTTATGTGCGCATACTGTTGAGGGTTTAGGCCCTTTGCGGGTTCGTTATCTAAAGATGGCCTCATGGCAGGCGTCTGTTCTGGCGCAACCGTGGCGGCTCCGAGTCTGAGCGAGATCTCTCAGACCCATCTCATCACGGACAGGCGGGAGCGGGTAGCGACCACGACTATACAACGCACCTAGGTACTCAAGGGCAGGCAGGCGTAAGGTGGGTGAGATAGGTAGCAGTACAGTAGCGTCGCAGGGTCAGTGGGGGAGGGAAAGGGAGAAGCAAGCATGGAAGATTTGCGATGTCACGGAGGGAGTGAGTGCCCTGGAGCTCTGGGAGAAGGGAGCAGTTGAGGTTACGGCGGTACCTAAACTGGTGGATCTGTGGATGGCCGGAACAAAAAGAGAAAAATAGCAAGTGAGGGCGAAAAGAGGGGATAAAAGTCCCGAGCCACGGCAGATGCTGGAGAATGGCATGGTGGCTGGCACGTTTTTGGCATTAGTGGTCTGATTCATCGGCCAAGGCTCCAACCCCAGCGCTGCGCTACTGCGAGCAGAACACGCCTTTTTCAAGGAGCGGATCGGGCGACGGGTTCCCACATCCTGCGGACGCCTGCCTTGCCCTCCGCCTGTCCGTCAGCTCGTGGAAGCAGACCGGCTTCCCGTTGGACGGGCTGCGGCTTTGGGCGGGGAGCTTTCTTTCGGGGGTCATCCCGGACCCTTGTCGATCATCCCGCCAGCCAACCGACTAGCGAACACCTTGACACCACAGCGACCACACACACACCGTAACAGTGCTAGCGGGCGGGAAGACTCACGAAGGTTACAGGCAGTGTGGGCTTTTCCGGGATAAAAGTGCACCTACATCAGTCCTATCATCAATATCCCGGTGCCCAAAGTTTAAGCAGCCGCTCGAGCGAAGGCGAGCACGCATTTTCCCATTCTCGACTGATGATCCGGAATCGGGGACCGGCAGTCGAGTGACAGGCCGATCGCAGTGAAAAGGTTATTTCGTCTTCACCTCCCCCTCCCGTAGATCCCCGTGTTCTAGGCTTTTGCGACATTTGGTGGCTGGCATGGCATGGGATAGTCTTGTTTGTGTCAGTTCCTCGTGCGGTTACGAAAACAACTCGGGAGCTTCTCCTCTGTCGTCATCAGAGCATCATCATCGATGGCCTCATCATGCTGCTCTCTGACGACGAAACTCACGTCCCCATCTTCGCAAGCTTAGCAATTTTCTTCTGACAAAAAACAAGCAAGCACGTGCTCTTCTCCCGTCTTCACAAGTAAGTGCCTGATGAGAAGCAGAAACATGCGTTGTCACAATTTTCATCACCAAGGGCCAATGGGGCACCAAACAGTGACTAATGCTTTTTGGCTGCGGATCGCTCTGCGGACTGTTAGTGCGCTATTAAGGTGTGGGGACCACATTTGATCCATCTCAGGCTGAATGGAAATCCTGCCAACAGCAACTTGCAACTTTGCAACTTGCCTGCAGCAGGACCTAACACGCACTGTGGTAAAGAATACAGTTAATGATGACTGGCGCTGATTATGACACTGTGAGAAGTGTTGTTTCGACCCGCAACGACTCGTTTCTCTTTCTCTGCGTTGGCCATACATGGTAGTAGTGGAACCAACCAACTCCAGGCCGTTCGTTCACTGGCTCGGTGTCTGGCTGGCTGCCTGTGCCCTTCATTTTCTGGCCGCTTCTGAGATTGATTGCTCCAGTGCGACTCCGCCGGGGGAGCGAATCCGCCAGCCGGGTGGTGTTCCGTCCTGCATGTTTTCTCTAACGTCTGCCGCAGCTTTTTTTGTGGTTCACAGACCTGACGACACAAGGCGCAGGGCGGGCTGGGGGCAGCGCAGTTAGGGTACAGGCAGGGTTGGCATCATCATCATTATTATCCCCCCCCTCATCATCAGTTTTGATGATGAAACTCCGACGACCAACGAATCCGATCGACGGACGACAAGAGCGGGACGGCTCCCAAAACCCGACCCTTTTTTTGTAATGTTGATTTGCAGGCTTAACTCATTCTCCTATCAACGATATTCTCCGTTCGCTTTTTGCTTGGGAACGGCTTGAAAGTGGCTTTGTTTGTCATCGTCCGGTTCGGACACGGCACACTGATGATCAGAAAATAATAATCATCAAAACCAGCCCTTTTGCTTCACCCCCTCCTCTCCTGTAATATGGAATTTGCCGTGCCGAGATCTTCATTCTGCCGTACAACGTCCCGCCCTCATTCTCTCCTGACGATTAATGCCCGTTGATCACCAAAATGGACCCCCAACAAGGCAATCAATAGGATATGTGATTAGTTGTAGATTGGACCGCCCGCAGCAAATGCACGGCCGGCTTCGGTTTGTTGTTTTGGGTCGGTGCTCATCATGTCGTTCGTCGTTCTCGTTCACCCTTCAGTCTGCAGCACGATGGTGTGACTTCTGTTACGGGTTACTCAGCATTTGGGGGAAGGGAAGACGAGACACCAGAGACAGATGCAGACGCAGACGAGCCACAGCCCACCACTACCCATTGCCCCCTCGATTTCCATGCTGTGTGATGAAATGCAAATGAGGATGGAAGTCCTTCGCTCGACGGATCTCATCTCGGTACTTCACCCAAGTCGGCACTTCTTGCAAAACGCCGTGGAGGATCTGGAACCCACCCGAAGGATCTCTATCCACTGACAGGCTCTGGGACACGCCTTTGAGGTCTCCAGGGTGCCTGGTTCGGAACCTGTCGAGGATGGACTGTGGAAGATATTATGAGAACGAGGAATAACCCCGAGAGAAAAGCTACAAGTACGTTGGGAGGGAAGATCATCTGGCGAGGAGAGAATGTTGATGACGAACACGAGCAAAATCCGACAGTACGAAAAAAAGAAAAAAAAAAAAGCTAGCAAGCAGGCATCATCGCGAGAGCGCTGAAACAGAAGTGGGAACGCAATGGCCCAGCTGATCGACGTCATCCAACAACAACAACCTTTGATGCTAGCCCGTGCACGTATCTTTTCCTCACTGCTAATCCCCCTTCTCCCCCTCTGGTACACCATGTTTCGAAATGAAAAATTCCGGTTCTTGGTATATTATCGACAGCTGGGAAGATGCCCTGGTCCCGGCAGCAACAGCTACGCTTCAACGGACAAGCTTTTCAAGCCGTTTTGCAACATTGTTGCTGTTTCCCTCATAGCAGCACCGACATAGTAGCTGCTATCGTCCCCACCAAATGCAAGCGGGGACGACTGATGAGGGAGGGGAGAGAGGGGGGGGGAGGAAGGGACAGCTTCTGTTCTGTTGCTCTCAGTTGAGTCGAAGGAAGAGAAGAGGATGATGCAGTGGGAAGGCGTCGTCTCATCACTGTCATATATCATGCTACCTACTACTACTACCTACCTACCTAGTTGTTGGGAGGTACCTCCCTACCTAGGCACCTCAGATAGCTCCGAGGTAAGCCGCTCACGAGGAAAGGGAATGAGAACCCTGCTGCTGCTTTTCTGCACGAAGACCGTAAAGCCGTGAACTTGCCTCACACAGTAGTGGGCCAGTACGAGCTTGTGCCTCACTCACTCACTCACTCGTCCAACTCACACACTGTTCTGGCCTCAGGAACAAACCTACCAGCTCTTCGAGGCTTTCGCTGTGCCGTGCCGTGCCAGTGTGCTACAGGTTCAGAAGGTCACAAGAAAAGAGGCAGGGCAGGATTGAGTATGTCCAAAGAAAAAAAATCATTATGTAGAGTTTAAAAGAACAGAAGATCCTTCCCGAAGTTCTGAAACGTCTTCGTCCAAACTCGGGTTTTGGCAACCAGCAAGGCCTCGGGGCTGAAAACGGCCCCGTAAGTGAGTGAGTTACCTGAGGCCTCACCCTCAACTCACCATTGAGTCCAGCCCAGCTCAAAGCCCGCTCCCACTTTGTAGCCACCCCTTTCCTCCCATTTGTGATCGTCTCCATTGAAGTACCACAGTACAGTAATCCTTTCGAAACAGCTGCCAACAAAGCACCTGCATATGTAGGAAGGAGGTAGATCGGGACAATTTGGAAGAAGGAGGGACAAGAAGAGAGGAGAGGAGGGGTGAGAGCCGTCCGTCATGCTGATTCGGGCATCATCCATCACCAGTCCATCCTATCCTCTCTCTCTCTCTGCCCCCTCCCTCCCCCTTAGCATGAACGTTAATCAGTGTTTTCCTTTGGGTTCTCCCAGCAGCCTGCCTACAGCCTGCCTACAAGCCTCTCTGCTCCCTTGTTATTATCACCAGTCAGCCCGGATGCCGGTTCGCTCAACCAAACTGTCTTGCATCGGTGTCCCGTCCGGTCCGTCTCTTCCATCCTTGCACGTAGCTACGCCCAAGGTGCCAGGCGCCTGCCGGATTCGTAGCCGAGCAGGAAGGTATGTAAATGTGTGTGTGGAACTCAGGTAGGTGGTACGTTGGAGTAGAAAAAGGCAAGCATGAAGGCGAGAGAGAACAAAGGCGTTATCTCTGCGTTGCGGACTTGGCGGTATCCAAGTGAGTGAGTGAGCGAGGGACATGAAGGAGGGTGGGTGTATGCGAACCACCACCACCAGCGAGCCATTCAGCCAGCCAGCCAGTGTGTCAGTGTGTGCCAGCTGGACTCTGGACTCTCTCCTCGTCAAGAGGGGAAGGTCGGTCGGTGCCGCCGCGCCGCCACAGTCCGTCTATTGCTGGCTACTACTGCTACCGTGTGCTACTACTGTGTGTGTGTGTGTGTGTGTGTGTGTCTTCCTTTTCCTTCTCCATCTGTCTCTTTCTCTCGGTGGAGAACAGACCGACCCGTCTCTGCCTCGACGCCATTGGACAGAAGAAGGCAAATCAGAAAAGTTGCACTTTCCAGTTGGGCAACGGGGCGGGCGAGTTGCGAGCGAGGCACGCCCGCCCGCCTGCACGCCCGCACGCCCACCAACTTCGAGCTGCGGGCTGACTGCCTGGGCTGGAGGGGAGCGGAGGGGAAGGGAAGGCAAGCGAAGGGAAGGGAAGAAGGGAAGGGAACCTGAATGGGGGTACTACATACTGTACAGTGCTGCTGCAGGCTCGGGCTGATCCAATGGGCGAAGCTGTTGGGTAATAGGTACTGTAGATAGCCATGCATCCTCGGAGTTCACTGTGAGTTGTTGGTGGACTCCGCAGCTGCAGGTGCTCAGTACCATCTATCTATTGTCTACTGTTTTTCTTCCGTCGGTGCGTGCCGCGTTGTTCATCCATCCCGCGAAAAAGCTCAAACTACCTTACCCCCTCCTCAAAGGAGACAGTCCATACGACTGACTGACTTGTCGGAGAGAACCGACTGGAACCACAGCAGGTGTTGCTTGCCAACCAGCAGTGCCTCGTCTGACGGAAGTGGAGGAGGAGAGGGGCGGGCTTCATCACTTTTTCCTTTCTCATCTTCCTTCCAAAAAATCCTCACAGCCGCCCAACCCAACAGACGAGACTATTTCAACATCCGATAATTGTGAATCTCGAGTATTGTATAATTTATACTCTATTGTGCAAACCTTTGCGAAACAAATCTTGGGTGCTGCTTCCGTTTCCAAATATGGCCCCAGCCGGCCACATTGTGAGGGTGAGGAGTATTATACGCAAGGGCAAAGCAAAGCAGGACAGGTCCGCGCCTCATCTGGTTGGGCAAAAGCCCGCTCTGAAATAGGAGGTGGCACCTAAGGTAGGTACCTCCCTCCTTAGCCGTAAGCCCAGCTCTTCCAGCAGCCAGCCAGCCAGCCAGCCAGCTAGCTTTCCCTTTTGACAACACCACCACAATATGTGAGCTTGCGGGTTTTAATGCCCGCTAACTTCAGGATGAGCTTTCCGAACCGCCAGGCGCTTTCCCCCCCCCCCC
>PYST01000034.1:0-50951 GCA_003049485.1 Ophioceras dolichostomum | reverse complement strand
CCCCCCCCCCCCCCCCCCCCTTCTTACCGATAGGCTGGCTGTTTGTGAGGAGTGCAAGCCAAGTATGTGCATGCATGCATGTGTATGTATTTCTATGTGTGTGTATGTGTGGCAAAGAAGGCAACCACACGGCGCCCACCCACACCAGGAAACCACCACGGACATCGAGTGCCAAACCAAGGCGGGGCCCTAGTCGCCTTCCGCTCTCTAACTCTGCCCAATAATAGCCCATCGAGGTTGAAGCAGAATCTGCAGGACCCTGGCACATGGTGCGGAGGGATGGACGGGGTTGGGTCGCCATTTGAAGCGGCGCCAGCGGCATCAAAAGCAAAGACAGAAAGTAGCAAGCAAGCAAACTCGGGTGGTGCGCACTAGGCCATTGTGAGAACGGGCGAACCGGTTGGCGGACCACCAAGCCAAGAACGGAAAGAAGCAGAAGAAGCAACAAAGAAGCGGGTAAGAAAGAAGTAGAAGGAAAAGAAACTCGAGTCACTGGCGAGAACAAAAGGCACATTGTTTGTGTATGCTTTGACAAATCTAGAAGTTAAGGTCGGGTTTCCCAGGAGCTTCTGCTCCTAGGTTCGCCGACCTCTTTTTCTTCTCTTAGTCCATTTGTAAATCTGTCTATAGCTTGAGTAGTTGATCGTCGTGCCCCCGAAGGAACAGGAGAGCGAAGCTGCTCACTCCTCTAAGTGGTGGTTAGAGGAGAGGACGAAAAACTAAAACGCCTCCTGAGGAAGCGATGGCGGCTGCGTCGTCCTTGACGTGTATGTGTAAAGGACAGACAAACAGGTTCGCCTTGCTATTGCTGAAAGGTTGTGTCCTCTCTTCCCGCCCAAGAGGCTGGTTCCCCCCAACAAAAGAGGTGCCAGTCATGGCCCGAGGATGAGGGGTTTGTATCCAACGCCGTTTCCCAAAAGTCCGTGTCCATGCCAGCCGGCAAAGATGGCTGATATCGTTTGTGCCAAAGAGGTCCCATGCACCACACAGATAGTAATCCGTTCCAGAACAAAGGAAAGAAAAGAAAAAAGCGTGCAGAGAAGAGAAAGAAAGAAAAAAACCCGGTGCCAGGTGGTGCTGAAGAAGGTCCGCCCAAAAGGTGTATCGTGATACAGGTTAAACCCATCCGGAGTGTTCGTCAACAGAGAGAGACGCCTTTGCCTCCTGGGGGTGACCAAGTCCCGTTATATCCCCTCGCGCCCTAAATCTTTGGCCAAACTTTTTTGGTGTAGAGAAAAAAACAAATCCATGTTGTACTCCGGTGTATAATGCCCAGCTATTTTTTTGTTCTTGTTACAACAAGTATAGACGAGTCAAGGAAATGGGTGTAGTAGTGTGTGTTGTGTGTGTGAAGTCGTAGTAGTATAATGAGAGGCGTTGAGGCGGTAGAATTCGAGAGTAGCGAGGTCGTCATTGTATGTGTCAAAAGAGGTCGTTGTCGATCAGAGGGTATCCGCGTTTAAGTCGAGCTCGATCGAAGGCAGAAAAGAGGTAGCAGTTAAAACAGTTGAGTGAAGAAGTTGTGTGGTTGTTGTAACGGTTGTTTCTCGTCGTCGTCAAGACGAACCGATTGGTTGTTCTAGTACGACCTCCGGCGTTGTAACCTGACGTGCTCGAAGTTGCTGGAGTATGCTTGGAGTTCCCTCCTCGCCTTCTCGGACAGCTGGAAGGCGTCAGGGCCGCGGGGAGGATTGCTGCCCATCGATGACAGGCTGGCGTGGGAGCTCGAGGGCGAGAGGACTCGGGTTTGGAGGGCAATGGACGCAGGTCGTGTCGAGAGGCCGCCGCCAGTGGTGGTGGTGGTGCTGATGCTGCCGCTGCGGAAGTCGTACGCAGGAGACAGGTACAGCTTGGCGAAGCTCGTAGTTGAAGCTGACGAGGAGGGCTTCGAGAAGCCCCAGATGTAGGATGGACCAGCCAGTGATGGTGAGCTGGCACCAGACGGAGGTGATGACGACGTTTTCTCGAAGTCCGCCAGTCGGCAGGATTCTGAGCAGTAGGTAGCACCGTCTGTCTGCTTGTCACAGGCCAGACAGAACTGGTGGTCCCACTGGATCTCGAGAGACATTGTGGTGGTGAGGTGGTGGTTTTCGAGTCGAAACAGGTCAAGGAGGCGTTGCCAGCAGGCAGAGTCGAGGAGTGGGTGAGGCTCTACTGTGAAGCAGGAAAGCACGCAGACTCCAACGGAGGTAGTATGTTGTTATGAAGCTGGCGAGGCGGTTCGTAGAGTGTCGTGTGGGATGTTAAGGCGTGGGCCAGAGAGCAGGACTCGAAGGGGGCACAATGGTGGAAGGAGTAGAAGTTGATATAAGTGTCTTCCACGATTTGGGAGTAGGAGGAAAACTCTTCGAGAAGTGGGAGAGAGCAACAGGAGTGTCGAGTGCTTGGTGGGAAACGAAGGTGAAGTGGTCGATGGTGAGGAGAGGAGGCAGAAGAAGAGGAAGCTGGATCTTTTTGTATTATTGACTATGGGAAGGCGCTCAGTTGTACTCTTTGATCAAGAATGCACCATATTTGGGTGCGATGGTACATCATCAGCTGGGGGGCCGATGAGAGGCCTGATGACCACGAAGCGCCCCACATCAAAACCTGTGGTGCAGGGCCTGGCTAGCGCCGTCATGAACCAGGTGCATTGGTACGTCAGCTGGGAGGGAGTTTCTTGTTCTTTCATGGGCCAAATGGCGTGCGATGATACAAGCCTGCGGTGGTAGCTCCTAACCAGAGCAGGGGTGCCGGCTGGGTCAAGGATTGCCTGGCAAGAGGCAGCTAGCGCCAGCGACGGAGCCTTGAGAGCCATCAGTGGGTCTTGCGAGAGGCAGAGGCAGAGCAGGGGAGGAGGAGGGAGGGCAACAGGGGAGGGGGGGCGTGCTCGTCAAGGTCCGAGAAGAAAATTTTTTCTGCCCAGGTCGCCCACGCCATGGTCTTGAACAGTGAGTCGACAGTGGAGCACCAGCCGGTCCGCGTGCATAACAGAGGGGTGTCTCTAAAATGCGACCCACCCCTGAAGCCCAGGTGTCCAAGACGTGGGTCTCTGCTCCAAACATGCTCACAGAGGACGTCTGGCTCACTGGCCAATCAAAGCCCCCCTCAGCTCGCCCCCAGCATCCAATGCACTGCCGAGCAGCTCACAGGGCGTAGCAGCTCACAGGGCGTGGGCGTAATGGGCTCTTGGTCGATGCTAGAGAGCGCTAGCACGCAATCTGCTTAGCGCTCTTCGCCCTGGTCTCCTGAGGACTCAACTTTCGGTGCAGCAATCATGTGATGTGTGTGCTCCTCGTGCCAGACGCTGCGAGAAATGAGTGAGAAAATATCCAGCAACGGCGTGTTGATGAGGCGTTTGCATCTCCCATAGTTCAAATGCCTCCGACTTCGCCGATGCCGTATATTAAACAAAGGCCTCTTATCTCGAGTTTTGCACTCTGAGTCTGCAAGTCGAGATGCAGATCGATGCACATTTGAGGCCGAACACGGCTTGCTACCCTCTCTATCTTCTGGCACACGTTCGCCTCCCTCTTCTTTTTCTCTCAACCTCCACCTTTCCAGTATTCCAGTATCTGTCAATTGTGTTTTTGTAGGTATGAATTGGACTGCATGATAAACAAGCGGGTCGGACTCTCGGCCTGGCGACTGGCAAATTGAAAGCGTGGGGGTTTCTTTTGCTCTGCGTGCATCTCCCATTGCCCGGCCAAATTACAAAGACGAGGCGAATTGGCTCGCCAGCAGCCAACCGAGTGTGGGATATGTGTGCGTTGAGTTACAGAATGCAGTGCGACGTCCTGCACACTAGAAATCATACGGAAATCAAGCCATCTCCCACACCACAGAACCACCACTCGTCGTTCGTCCACCCGCCCTTGAGAAACCCCCCATACCACCATCCTCGAGCGAGGAAGTGGGAGCAGGAAGGGACATGCATACATACAACTGGAGTAGAAATGGCACCGGCAACAGCAGCACCAGCCAGCGAGCGTCTCGCGGCAACCCTTTTCTGCTCGGTCGCATGCAGCAAACCCAGGGCTCGCAGCTCCTCCAGCGAGCCTGGTCTGTTGCAAAACGCTTGTCTCATTGGCCGCTCCCCCTCCTCGAGAAATGAGTGGCCAATTTGAGTGAAAGGGTGGGTAGCAGGCTCGCAGGAGGAAGGCAGGCTGCTGACTTGCTCGAGGCCTGCCAACCTGCCTTGCAGGGCAGATAGCAGCTCGGCCTAACTTGAACAAGTCGCTGCAGCGTTGCTCCGTTGCTGCTTGCCTCCCTCGTCCTCGTCAAGGATCTGCTTCATTGTCCGGTCGGAGGTGCTGCGAGTCCTGCCAATCACGATGCTCAAAGGCGGACGCACAAGAAGTCTGGGGAAATATCACGACGACCTTGGAGGGTTGGCTGGCTTGCTACCCTCCTGATCAAAAAGCAGGGTCTTACATCACTGTTCGACAAGGGTGTACGCGACAGTCCTCCCCTTGGTCATTTGCTTTGCTGACCCTGGACCGGTACCTGGCAGACGAGATGCAGCTTTCCCTCCTACAGTAGTTGCCACTTCCCCCAGTCTCTTTCTGGACATAGCGGGAAACGGGGGGAGAAAAAAAAATAGAAAAAGCATAGTGCAGGTGGTAGAAATCCAGTTTTCGGATTGTGACATAATTCCCCCCCTTGACGAGAGAAGGAGGAGGGGTGGGTGGCGTGTCGTACAGAGTTGTGATGATGTTGCAAGTGTGATCGAAGTCGCAGCAGAGACGGTCCTCCTGACGATGATTTTGGCCCCGAGGTGTCGACATCCATCCATTGCTTTGCTCTCTGCTCCAGCACGTTGTCGTAGGTGTTCGACATCGCAAAACCGAAACAAAAACCACCACCCGCAGCGCTTGGAATTTCAGAACAACAATGACCAGCACGCAATTCTCCCATATTCACACACACACCACGAAGCACTGGGTGGCCGCATCGTTCCCCCTGTCGCTGCCCCACTAGTCATTCTCCGCCATCAAGCCAAGACTCTCTCTCTCTTTCGCAATCCATCGGGGCAGGCTAGCAGGGCCATGTGGTGGGCTATGACCGCGCTAAGCTTCATTTGCCTTCACCTGCAGGTCTTTCTCGTTTGGGCGAGGGAGGAGGACTGGGGGGCGAGGGCGAGAGCCTGGGTGAGTGAGGGCTTCAGAGGGTGAGAGGGCAGGCTTCTTCATTCGTCTTTTACTCCTCTGGCAATTGGCATCCTCCCCACATCCATCGACTTCACCCTGCATGGCAAGGCACACGGGACGCAGAGCTCAACCAATTGCTCGCAAGAAGTCCTTGCCACCTGTACGTGGGCTAGGGTGGCCTTCGGTTTTGGGTGTCACCCATCGGTACTGTAGACTGTACAGAGAGCAGCAATGCCCGTGGGACAAGCCTGAGAAAAGAAGATCTCTCCCAACTTCTTCCCTGGTCAGAGCAAGAGGGTGACGACGAGGACACACACACATACGCACAGGAAGGAGGCCGAGCCAGTCAGAAGACGTCCGGAGAGCAATCCATCTGTAATGGAAACCTGTCTCTTTCCCCTCTCCTCCTGTATGTGTGTGTGTGGGTGTCTCTCTCGCTTTTTCTCTCTATCTGCTTACTGCTACGCTACTGCTACAGTGCCCTTCAACTCTGCTGTGTCCCTCCGTCGCCGAGCCAGAACCGGAATGCCGATTTTGGCCTGGCAGCAGAAAGGGTCTTGCCGTGCATGCGCGGGGGCGGTGCCGAGACCTGCTGGCGTCGTCGATGATGGCGATAGCTCGTCTTGGAGAGCCAACCAGAGGGAGGAGGTCAGAGGAACAGCAATCAAGCAACCAGCCTGTTTGGCGACGACCTGTCCATAGATTGCGGGTTGTGGGGAGATAGGTTATTAGTCGATTTGTCGCTAGATGGACCAGATAAGCTCGGCGGCGGGCGAAACATCATTGCCGTCCCATCCCCTCCCCTGAGTCCCCTCTCTCCGGACGATGCGATTAGCATTATTATCGAGGGCTGCCGCGGATGGCGAGAAACTGATAACACCAGGAGATCTATCTCGAAATTTCTCCACACACTCAACTGTCGATGCTCGCCGGCTTTTGCCCCTTTGCCCCTTTATTCTCCGTCCCCTACAATGTACTACTAAGCCTACTATTAGCCTGCTGTAGTAGTGAAGAGAGAACCCTTGATGTTTGGTGAGACGCTGCAATCCTTCCAAATCCTCGGACGGAGACTGTGGCACTACGGAGGGCAGAGAAGAATACACAGTAATAAAAGGAGGGGAATTTTTGTCTTGCCTGCAGGATTCTGACGTCTGGGCGAAGAATGAGAATACAACGCCAAACAAACACCCCGCACAGTTGCCTGTCCGTTTGCCTGCCGGGAGGACAAGCCAAGTCCCCCCTCCAAAGTGAAAAAAATTTGTGTGGGCTGCAGATATCGAAATCCTCAGCGCCTCCCTCCAGTCCTCCGCCTCCTGAAACATTAGCCTTTCGTCTGTCTCTTGTCTCTCTGTCTCGTCGCTCGCAAATTGACGACAAACTCGCCACCCACAATACAACGTATTTCCGTGCGTACGTGCCGTGATAGGAGTGGAGGGCGAGATAATGCCCGCGTCCTCCCTCTCTGAACATCTGTCGTCCGTAGCATTTTGCTGCGAAGGTCGGGTTACGGGCGTGGGGGGATAGTGAACAGCTCCATCACGGGACTGCTCCCGACCATGGAAGAGCAGGACGGCAGATGGGGTCCTGACGGGATAGAGGTGGCTATCCACGGTTCATGGATTTTGGCAACCCGCTTCGAGGCAGCCCCCATCTCATCATCATCACCTTCAACACGATTCACAACCATCACTCCTATGGTCCCTTTGCATTTCGTTGCAGCTGCAACAACTCGAGGCGCAGAACGGAGTCTCTCTGTCGAAAGGGGAAGTCCACCCCCGCCTGTCACCTGTCAAGAAAGACACGCCCCATATTCCTCCCGGTCCACAGTTCGTGCTCTGATGAACGGCATTGTCCGCTTTTGTGGTGGAGAGAAAATCGAGGAGTCTCAAAGTCGCAATACTCCTCCGTATTATACAAGACCTATTTTTTTATTCTGTTTTATCGACCATTCCTCTTTCTGTTGATCATCGTCATCGTTGTTCCGATCAGGTTTAGCAAATCCTGCAAGCGCAAGACCCGCCACACCATCGCATGTGTCCTAGCAAAAAAAGGGGATAGGGTATGCAGATATGCAGGGCCGCAGAAGAGAAGCGAGAGAGAGAAGAGCTCGTCGTCAGCTGGCAACAGACAGTGTGCACGCCAGCCACAAACCAAGCCAATTCATTCGAATGAGCCATCCCGGCGAGATGGTTGGCCCTTATTCGTTCGCCGTGTCCGAAAAGGACGCAAAAACTCATGTCCTGCACTTCTGCATCATGAACATTCGTCTTGGCAGGTTTCTCCTCGGGAGATTCGGAGATGTGGACAGGGGAGAGACAGAAAATTTCAGGTCTCGAGACCTCAAAAGAGGCGGAAATTGTTGAGAATGACATGTCTCTTTTTCATTGTCCTTTTTTTTTTCGCAATCCTCGCAAGGTGAATCGAATCTTGCCAAGGCACGGGATGAGGCGGAGGGGGACCACGCACGCACAACACGGACGACCAACTGTCGATGAGCATAGATAGATTCGCCCACTATTGGGCAGATACGCCCCATGTCCATTCGGCGGGCAGACGAGATCGGAGAAAACGGTGAGGCCACAGGGCAATTTCTTCCCTTCCCACTACCAGGCCATTCCACACATAACACCAGATAGGTTCCATTCCATCGTGAGATCGAAGAAAAAAGGAAGAAGGCAGAATCTTAGGGTCCCGTATGCACATACCCGACACCCACGAGGCAAGTTCTCGCTCGCCATCTGACTCCTTTCCGTCGGCTTCGGAGCAGCAGTCACGACCGTGTTTTGCTCGGCCGGGGTTTGACGGCAGGTCGGCAGGGCAGGCCAGGATAATGATTGGGGTGGTGTGTGGCTAACACCTCAAGCTCGCCCACCTGATCCATGATTGCCCGGTACGGATGGCGCCTTGCCGCTTGCGACCGATCTCGCATCGATCATGGTCATTTTCGTGAGGCCGCGCACACACAGACAAGACCTGCGACCGCCAGGGGGAGCAGCAGACCGGTTTCATTTGGGCAAAGATCCTCCAAATAGAAATCTCGTTTATCTTGGTCTCTTGTCATTCCTGTACACAGTATCGTCATGGCTCTCGCAAGGAGAACAACACGGACCGCTTGGGAGTAGGAAGCGAACAAATATCATTCCCTTTTCCAACGAGCCGAAGGAATTTACGTACGAAGGAGATGCCAAGGCTCAAAAGAAGGCGACAGACAAGCATCTCAGTATGGGAGACAGATAAAAAGACTTCACTCCCCAATAGCAGCGAAACCAAGAGAAAGGAACCTCTGGGGACACCGGAGCCATCCAATCCAATCCACCCGTTATCTTGGCCAGCCCCAATGCACCTGCCCATTGCATCGACTTCGACATGCACAACACCGGCTGGCCGCCGAAATACGGAGCTAGACAGAGATAGGATATATGCTAGCACCAAAGCAGTTGGAGCATTACAGCACAACAGACCAAACGAGAAAAATATCGGGGTTGCTCGCTCTCCTCAGGAGGAGAAAGGCTAATCGGCTGAATGAGCTGGCTGCCCCCCAGTGTCGCCAATCCAGGTCTCTATTGGCTGGGCCTTGCAGCGATGGGTGCTTCAAGCGGGGAGCGGGCCCCACCTTTTTGACAAACCATCGACCCCAGCCCCCACGTTTGCATGCCTCCCCCCTTTTGACAACCCCGATAAGACCCCGCAAAAAAAGTCAAAGAGGAATGGGCGAGAAATGCTGAGAGGGAGCTGAAAAAGACCTGGAGGTCGAAATGGAGGGATCCGAACTTCCTACAGAAAGCGCCCTTGCGAATTATCCTGCCGAAGACAGCAAGAACAATGCAATGCAGGCAGGCGGGCAGGCAGGTAGTATGCGCTGGGGCCGGAGGAAGAGGCGTGAGAGAGAGAGTGATTGCGAGGCACAGATTCAGGGAGGAGAGAGGAGGAATATCTCGAACCGAACTCGGTCTAATTCTTTTCGAGCGCTTCAGCTCTCCTCGTCCTCGTCCTCGCCGGATTCGGCGGTAGGGGGTACGTCTGTCGCTTTTTCGGAGAGACCCGCCTTAGCTTCTGTCAGTTTTCAATTGTCTTGTCGTTGATGACTCTTGTGCAAACAAAGCACAGGGCGATAACGGAAGAACGGCACAGCGACAAAAGCACGGTTCCCCTGGACTGTCTGTGAGTGATATCCAGCTGCTTTTTTTTCTGCCTTCTTCTTGTGTTGACGATCGATGATCTCGATGACTACCCACTGATTCAGCCTGCCATCTGCGCTTCATTTCATTTCTTTTTTTCTTCTTCTTCTTTTTCGGTCTCTTTTCTCTCTCTCTCTATTTCCTTCCCCTCTCTCACCCCGTATTTAGCGCCCGGAGTCCCGAGCCAACCCTGACCAGAGCACGGATAGTCTGATCGATCTTCATCGCTTGCCCGCCTACTATGTAGACAGCCTGTCAGGCGCTAGCCAGCTGGCGCAGACGCCACCTAATGGGATGTTTATGGTGTGTGTCTGGCCGCCTCATGGTCGGCCGAGGAGAAAAAAATAATTTTCTGCATCGGCCGTACCGTTCGTTAGGGGCCTTTTTTGCTGATTACTTCTTTCTTCTTGGTCTACGCTATCGATTTTCATTGCGTGTTTGTCCCGTGTCTGGTTCGAGGTCTGGCTGGGTTCAGCCCTCTTAGGCGGCCGCCTGGACGGACATCCATCATCCCCTGGACGGTCGGGGCGGGCGGCTGGAGAAGGGAGAGGGGGAGGCGTGAAGCTTCAGCTCCGGCCCGTCCTCAGTGTGCCCCAACAGTGTGCTCCCTCGAGTGCTCCAATGTGCCAGCGGAAAGAAACACACCAAGAGACGCTAAAACCCAGGAACCATGATATCCCTATCTTCGGCCGGGTATTTTCCCAGACCAGAGTTGGGCGTTTCCCGGGTTTCCCGTGTGCAATACAGTATTAGCACACACAAGCAGCGCGTGTCTTAAGTAACAACGCTCGCTCGTAGCGCCCGCTAGCCCCGTTGTCGACCCGTGTCCGTGTTTATGCAGAATGCATTTACAGTAGCATGCGAAGCAAGGGAGTTCCTGCAGATTCTGGTGGGAAAGCGAGCCGCGACGGCCCCTGGATTTGAATGAAGCTCAAGTGACTCTTTTTTGATATTGTTTCCCCTCGCGGCACCGAAGCAGTGTCTGTGTGTATTTCAGTCCGTGCCACTAGTGTTTTTTTGTGTGAGTGTTGTTTTTTTTCTCGCCCTGCGATCGATCTACCCCCTCATATGTCGTAAATCTATTGGTCAATTGGTGACTTCGGTCGTCGAGATGCTGCAGACAAGCGATATTGCGTGGTCGGTCTGGTCTGGCCTCGCCACCTCGTTGCCTACGCTCTATCTCAGACGACCAGGGCCACAGGCGGCAGAGCACTGGCCCTGGGCAGGGATACGGCTTGGGAGACGGCAGGCAAAAGGGAAAATAGCAGGGGGTGATGATGAGGAGTCGAGGTTTTCTCTCATGAGGCTCAAATATTGCTCTTTCGCAAGCTGCATCTCTGCTAGGAATCCCTCCTGATGAAGGTGGATGAAAGGCGTCTCGCCTCCCTGCACCGGCAGGCTCCTTGTGTTGCATTTTCATCGTGAAAATTTTTCGTCTTTGCAGGGCCTTCCATGCTTGTTGGTCTTAGCGTGCCTTGACAATGGCACTTCTCCGCAAAATCAAACCGGACTCCACCGGACTCCCTTTCTGAAGCCGGCTCCACAACAAAGGGGCAGATAGCGACGGCGGCAGGCACAACGCAAGCATGTTGCTCTTGATCCTTGCTGTCATCACCAACGTGCTGTCATCGACCATCCAGCTTGCCTCTCCAACTTGCTTGCCTCCCTGCCTCCCTGCCTCTTTGCCTTGCTTTTCACGCGCGCTCCACCAAACCTCCTAGCCCTTTGCAGCTGGTCGCTCATCCCCCGCAATTTTACGAATTGCAACAGCAAGGTCTCGATGCTGTATAAAAAAAGATCGATCAAATTTCTCAAGGGGCACCAACTCAATATGTTCAAAGAGCGAAACTCTCAACATTGGTGAGGGGTGAAAAGAGGTCCCGATATCAAACACTTGATACTCAGTATGATCGTTCTGAGGAGATAAGGACAGCGACTCTGGAATCACCGATGGGGACCGAAACAAGGCAATGTCAGAACTTAGGCCAGGAGCCAGCCCTTGGCTTCGCCCGGCTTTGCCTGCTTTGCCCAGCTTTGCCTTGCTGATCACACATGAAATTACATACGAAGTACCTATGACGAAAGGAAGCAATGCTCATATTGTGCTTGGTGGGGACCGGCCGTATCTTCTCGGGACTAGCCTGTGCTGACCGATTACCTCTCTACATATTGCCTGGGCAGGCGGCTGGCTGTCCGCCTGTGGCACTACATACGAGGGTGCCCTCGACATTCCTTTTGAGGATGGTCAAGGTGCCTCGCAGGCAGGTAAGCCCCGAGCCCAAGCACACATGCAGCCAAAACCCTTTCGAGACCAGCTCAGCACACCGAACCGACGTGATGACCCGGAGCAGAAAACCGCCCGAGAAAAAGCTAGTGCTATCGTCATCCATTGTCTCTCGGGTCGTCCATCTCTCCCCAACTGGGACTTTCCCTTTCTATCTTCATCACACACAAACAATCACACGCACCAGCGAAAACCAGCAAGCCACCCGAGGTCATGGGACTGGATGCATGTTGGTGATTGAAAACACCAAAAAGTGATGAGTTTCTCGTGTCCCGCAGCTGCAGTGCACACACTTCTGGGATCACCTGCAAGCTTCATCACATCCCATACAAACCTTCGCGTGGCGAGCCAAGAAGAGGCGCTGGAAGGTCAAGCAAAGGAGGGGGAAGGGGTAGAGCAGCTAGCTCATTAACTGATAGTGTGATAAGAGAAAGGGAGCGGGAAAAAATCCCTAAGAGGCGGAACGAAAAAATCCCCGAGCTGGGACCGTCCACTTTCCCTCTCCCTTTCCCGGAGAACCTTCTCCTTGGGACTTGGGACAAGACTGCCCTGCAAGTGCTGCTTTCGCCCCCGAAGGATGCTCTACTCTCGCAGTAGAGGGTATGAATGGAGTTAGAGGAAGAGGGAGAGACAGAGCAAGATAGGAAGAGAAGAAAGGAAGGGATCCTATTCTCGTCAGCACGCAAACCATGTGGATGGAGTCATCTGCAGGCTACTGGCACAATGTTCTCTCTTTCTTGCTTTCAGTCTTTTCCTCTTCTCGACCCAGAGACGAGACGAGACGAGACGAGACGAGACGAAGGAGAACAACGAACCAACCCGAGCGGGCGAACGAGAAGGCAGAGCCAGACCTGCGGGTCGACGCAATCTCGTCACACAACCTCTCCCGTCCCCCTACTGGTATTCATCATCATCATGAGGCCTTGTCGACGTAAGGGAGAGCGGGAAAGAGGTCGGGCGGAACACCACACGGTGTGCCCCAGGCCATGGTAATGGTGCTGCTTCCGTCGCCAAGAGTCCTTTCGCTTTCTTTTTTTTTGTCTCCCATCCCTCACAGTCTTTTTTTCCGCTCGGGGCCGCCCTTGATGCTCAGCTCACTTGCGTGCTTTGCGTTATCTCATCACTCATCCCTCACTTCTCTCTGGCGTGCGTTTAACTGCATGATTCGAAACGACGAAAGAACGAGGAGGATATTGAAAAAAAAAAGGATAATAATAGAACGGAAGAAGTAATGTGGAGGGTTAAAAGGTTAGGCAAAGAAAAAAAAAAAGGAACCCAGAAGAAAACCACCAAGTGAGGAAGGGCTCAACCACAGGGCGTGCTTCAGCTGGACTGAGACAATAAATGGCCAATCAGCGTCCTTTGGCCACCACACACCACAAGACTCGACGACACTTCGACAATTCTTGACGATTGATTGTCTTGGAAAATTCCTGCTTCTGGGAGAGACGCAGGTCCGGTCGACGACACCATCTGCACAGTCCGGTATCACATCTTTAGCATCACTAAAGCAAGTTAGACAGACGCAGACCTCAATATAGAAAGGTCACATCGTCACGAAATGAAATCCCCGACCTCCTTCCCCCCCCAAAACATAAAATCCTGCCTTGTTCATGTGACGAGTTGAAGGTGTGCATCAATTTTTTTTTGGATCAATTTTCTCCTTCCCTCTCTCGCCACTATCACCTTCTCATTGCATGTTGAAAATCTGACAGGCGCGGCAGGCTAGCTTTAGCAAGCTAGCACTGTAGCTGGGGCTGCTGGGCTGCAGAGGGCGTGAGGCTGTTCACATACAAAAAGAAAGAAAGAAAAGAGACAAAAAAGATGGTGTGAAGCAACTGCCACCTCCACGGATGGCGAACCCCTCCTTCCTTCCTGTGTTCAAACTGAATGCAACTGAATGTGGTTCGCCCGCCCGGACGCCCCAGGAAAGATAGCCAGCCCAAGGAGGCAAAAGAAGGCTGATCATGACAGAGAAAATTTTTCTTTCATGGGTGTGTGTGTCCGCTACAAGTGTTGGTTCGGTGTGTCGTGTGTGTGTCTCTCTCTCTCCCTGTCTCTTTCTCGTTCGTCGTTGCCCCGTGTCCGTCCGCCACCAACTTTCCTTCTGATGAGCAGACAGGGAGAGGGACCAACATTGAACTTCCTTTCCCCGCGAGCGAGTTCAGCTCAACCCACCCCCCTACCTCATTTTTCTCTCTCTCTTTCTTTTTTTCCTTTCCTCGGTCGGCGATCAATTTTTTCATTGTTTCTTTTCTCCTCCTCATCACACCCTCGTCGTATGAGACTTCAAGCCACACCGTCGCCCGGCTACGCCGGATTGGCTCACTAGAGCGCTAGGGAAAGAGAAGGCAAGGGTGAACAGGGAGGGGCGTGTGGTGCAAATAAAGGTAGGTAGGAAGGTGATGGCACAACCCCACAACACCAGGTCCTTCATCGGCTGGTTGCCTCTTCACTCTCACACACGAGGTCGTCGGTCGGCTGGTTGCCTTTTTTCCCCTCTGTGGCCACGCCCATGCCCACCACGTCCCGCCCGCCGGAGGCCGGCCGGCTGGTCTGGACCGCGCCATCATTCATTCGTGCGGACTGTCTCCCCGCCCTCATCTCTCATTTGGAATCGCCAGCATGGGTTCGTGTGGAATGTCTTGGTTCCTTTCTTTTCTTGCCTTTTTTTCTGTCAATATTTCGGGCAGACACTCCAGCTTGTTTGCCCCGTCACCGAAGAGGCAGACAGAGACTACCTACCTAGGCATCCAGGAAGCCAGGCAACCTAGACACAGGAAGGGCGCCTGCATGCCGACCTACCCCCTGATGAAGCAAAGCAGCCTTGATGCTGAGACAGTCCAGCCCGCCTGCGTGCCTGGCCGCCTGCCTTCATGTTTTCGTTACGTACACGTACGTACAAGTGTACGTATTCACTTTCGACGAAATGCTGTATGCCAGAAGCAGCTACTGGCCTTCTTGCCTCCTCGGTCTCCTCGGTCTTCTCGTTCACTTGTCCTCTTGTCTAAGGAGAGTCGCACCTGTCCATATGTGTGCTCTTGATAGTACGAAGTGTCGGATGAGGGAAAGGGAGGGAAGATCCTCTTCAGGGAAGCCGGGCGGACGAGCCACAGCAGCTCGTGTCGTGTCTCTCAGAAACATGTCTCTTGAGTACGCACACACGCACCACCAACCCACCTTTTCCTGTCCGTTACCGTGCTCGCAGCTCTGTCCGGGGTACGGGCCAAGCTGTGGAGTCTTGCGTGGGTGTGCATGTGCGAGTGCCTGTGCCTGTGAGCGTGTGAATGTGTGTGAGTGTGAGTGTGTGTGCATGTGTGCCTTTATACTCCGTCCTGTGAGAGCTTGCTTGCTGTACACAACGAGAGCACAGTCCAATCCACAGAAAATCCACTCACTAAGGAGAACCGTTGTGTTCGCCCATTCGATATGCACCGCCCCCTCTCACCACGAGCGAGCGTCACCCGCCCACCACCCCAGCTGCCCCATGCGCTCCCTTCCGTATCCCCTCGGCCGCCACTCCGCTCTCCGCGGCCCTCCGCCGTCACGCCGCTGCAGCCACCCGGTGGTCAGTCGAAACCCACCACCTCGATCACCGGATCAGTGCGTAAGTGTTTCCGAGATGGTGGCCCCGGTTTCTCCGCAATTGTCAGACGTCACACGGTCGGACGAAGGAACACCTACCCTCATCTCCACGAACGGGGGGCGTATCCACCCGCCGGAGCAGTTGTTAAAGTATGGTCACACTGCCTGGCTGCCTATGGGGAACATGGGGAGGGGGAGGAGCCGTTGCGCCATTGTCGTGAAGCCATCGTATGACCGGTCGCCCTTTGCACTAGTCAGTCAGTCAGGCAAGTCACCACCACCAGTCGGTACGCGATCACCACCCCGAGCACGACAGATAACAAATTGCGGGAGGAGGTGGTGGTTACCCGAAAGCGATGTGGATGTACACAACACCCTTGGTAGGCAGATTTGAGTACGTGAATCCCGTCTAACGTCCACCCGTCTCCCCCTCGTCTGTCTGGCCTCTTAGATCCTGTCTCTGGCTTCTTGTGCCCGTTGTGCAGGTGTATCCAACAATGCATGCCTCAACCAAGCAGGCAGGCAGGCCGAGCTCGGGAAGGAACCTATCGCCTAGTACCGATCCCGGCCGAGCTTTCCGGCGCACGTCTAGTATCTCTCCTGTCGTCAGCCCCCTATCCTACCCTACCCTGCCCTCCTCCCCTCCTCCGTGTGATGTCAGAGGAGCGAGAGTGCCACGGCCGACAGAAAACTCGGTGCTTCCCCGGCAGCCGCCGCGTCGACTGACAAACCGGACGATCAGGACAGACTAGCACAGACAGGACCTAATCATTGTAGGGCACTTCAGGTATATCGGACTGGGGACCGGGGGCCGGACAGGAGAGGACACAAAAGCATGTTTGTGTCTCTTTGTGCGATGCACGATGACCTTTTCCCGTAGACAGGAAAAGAGGGAAAGGTCGTCCGTTGATCTGGTGTCGCAGAGAAAAGAAAGTGACGGATGGACATTCCTATCTAGGTACCGGCGCAGGTACGTTGGTAGATAGAGAGATGGACATTGTCTAGATCGACCTGTTTCGCACGATGAACGTCTCACGAAAGAGGGGGAGGATCGGTGAGCGGAAAAGTCTCTCCCCTCTTGTACTCCCTTGGCCAACCTACCTCTCTACCAAGGTACTCACCAAGCTAGGTAACCAGGTAGGTATAAACAGGGAGCAAATGTGATGATGCCAGGGCAGCTACGTCAGGGGGTAGTTCAATGATCGTCCACCCTGTGCTCCCACTCTAGTATGTGAGCCCTAGCACTTCCCGTAGTTCCATTTAGGAAATATTCTGGCTGCGAGAGCAACACACAAACGGTAGAGTAGGGAGGGGCCATGGTAGATCAGGGGGAGGAAATATGTACGTAGACCTCTTGGATCTCGCCAACCAGCCACC
Organism: Ophioceras dolichostomum; assembly: GCA_003049485.1. Taxonomy (NCBI): domain Eukaryota; kingdom Fungi; phylum Ascomycota; class Sordariomycetes; order Magnaporthales; family Ophioceraceae; genus Ophioceras; species Ophioceras dolichostomum. The sequence continues at coordinate 34,398 of PYST01000034.1, read as the reverse complement.
AGAGCAGAGCTCAAGCAAGCTAACGGACACGCGAGAGGCGTTGAGGATGCCGACGATGATGAACGCACAACCCGCTCGCCATCGTGAACGTACCCGCAAACCTCCCACTCGTACCCACTCCGGTGCACTTGCGCGAAGCCCCAGTCCGTATCTCGCCTGGGGGAACGGGACCGGGACCAGGTTAGTCGGGGCGGGCTGGACGTCAGCCATACCAGGTAGAAACCTGGGGCCAGCTAGTCCTGCGTCGCCGCCCGAGCTCACTTGCACGTCGTATGTGCAAATATCTTCCAAGTAAGGCGGGCAGGTATCTCTTGTGTATTCTCGCTTTCAACTGGCATATACAGGCTTCGGCGCGCCATGACAGCCTCCCATGTAAATGGATGTAGTCTATCTATTCCTCTTTTCTCCTATACACCACCACCACATCATCTCGCCAGTGCCATCATTGCACCGACCGACCGACCGGCATACATGAAGGCACGAGACGGGCCTAGGCGGCACCTGGCTTTCGTTTTAGAAGTCCATGGGATGGTTTTGTATTTTGAATTATCTCTCTGTCTCTGACATATGCCCAGCTACGGCTAACGATATGCCCTAGGTAGGTAGGTAGGTTCCTGCCTAGGCACAAGATGATGGATGTGTTCTGCCTCCATTTCCATTATGTCTGGTCCTCCCTTCCCCTCCTCCCCCTTCTCAGAATTCACCTGGTCGACTAACTGTTTGTCTTCAGCAGCCAGTATAAATCGACAAAAAAAGGGGCCGGCCTAACAAAACAAATGACAAAGTAAAATAACAGATGGGTCTTCCTGGCTCCTTCTGATCAGTGGAAATTGCCGATAGAGAAAGAAAGAAAGGACATAAGACAACGGCAGGCTGATGGACGGTTGGTTTGCTTGAGAGAGATGGACGAACAGAACAGTCGTAGAGAGCTCAACACGACGATGCTGATGATGGTTTGCTTCAGTTTCTTTAATTTTTTTTTCTGTACTTTTCTCTTTTATGCTCTCTTCTTTCCCTTCCTGTTTCCGTTTCATGAATATTTTCAGTGATTTCCCTTATCGCCGCCGTAGGTGGCGACCATCAACAGACCTAGCTCTCTGCTCTCTCTTCTCTCAGGTTACAATCGTTCCATCCCAATTCCTCCCTTTTTTGCCCATCAGGAACCCAGTGAGCTCTGCTCGCCAACTCGCCAACCAATTTTCCAGCTGGAGAGAGGAACGATGGCTTCACAGGTAGTAGATATCGAGGCTTGTCCCAACTTCAGTCATCCTTCGTCTTCCATTGCTAGATACTCCTCCAATCTTTTTTTTGCTCTCTCCCCACTCTGAAACACCCTTTCTTCTCTGCAAGAGTGAATGAAGAGTGGCTCGTCCGATAGAAGGCGGTTGGTTGGTTCAAGGCAAGGAAGCTGAGGTAGATTGGTCATCGCGTAGAGAACAAAGGCGAGAAATAGGATGCCATCATCTATTGGTATCATTGCACAAGAGAGAATAATCCGATAAAAGAAGGAAAGAAATACGAAGATGACAAGTCATGCATGACATCCATGGAGAGAGGCAAGATGACGGCGATGGAAGAGAAAAAGAAATCGGGGCGAAGTCTTGACCCTTTTTTTGGAGGCCATCGTGATGAATCAGAGGCCATAAAACTCCCAGCCATCGTACGAGTCCTTCGGCTGTTGCTGTTGGTTCTGGTGATGAGGGCCGACATTGCTCTCGCCAACGATGTCAACGCCGAACTCATCAGTACCGGCGGCTATGATGGCCGCCGCCGGAGCCGCCGGAGCCGCCGTAGTGACAAGACCCTCGCTCGGCGGGGCAAATTCGTTCCTGAGCTCCACGGCCAGTCACAGCTCGTCGTCCTCGGCCTCCAGCTCGGACGGCTTCATCAGACCGCTGACCTTGGAGCGTCGCTCGAGCTCTGCCGCCTTGCTCGCCGTCTCCTCGGCCTCCTTCTCTACGGAGAACAGGTCCGCGTTGTCGCCCGCGAACTCTCGCAGGGAGATGAGGAAGTCTCGCAGAGTCAGGCGGAACTTGTCATACTGTGTGTTCAGCGTGAAGAGACTCTCGATGAACGCAAGGATTTGTGTGCTGTTGGGAGGCGAGCCAGAGAAGATGGCAAAGCCAGTCAGTATGTAAAGACAGAGTTGGGACAAAGGACAACGAAATGAAGGGATCAAGGAGTAGGGGCCATGGGCTACTCACGGCTGAAGGTTGGAAAAGGCATTGCGCAGCAGGTTGCCAATGAAGCTGGTTAAGAAGTCCCTGTTGCTTGTGCCCGCGGCCGCCTGATCGGGCTGGTAGACTGGGCCCTGGATCTTGGGCGCGGAGCCGTCCGAAGGGTGGACGAAGTAGAACATGCGCATGACCAGCATGGACTGCGTCTTGAAGCCGGCCTTGTGGTCGGTGTCGGTCAGGACGAAGAAGACGTCCTGCAGGATGTTCACGAAGAACTGGTTGAAGAAGGCGTTGGCCGTCTGGGTGTCCGTCTTCTCGGCAATGTTGACGATGAGCTCCAGGCACATGTTAAGGCCGGCCGCTTCAACATCGCGGTTGTCGTGCTTGCTGGCCCACATGCATGAGTCGATGACGAACTTGAACTGGCGATTGTCCAGCTTGAGCAGCGCCGGGAAGCAGTGCAGGTTGATGGCGCGCAGCAGGTTGAAGAACTCGACGCGGTGCTCGGGGAACTCGGAGAAGTCCTTGTTGATCATCTCGAGAGTGCACTCGAACACGTTCTCCATGATGACCGGCACCTGGTCCTCCATCAGGGCTGTCAACCGGGTGATGACGACCGACATGGCCCGCAGCACCTCTGCATCGCGGGCGCCGGGCACGTTGCGGTTGTAGTCTGACAGCACGCACTCCAGCAGTTGCGGCACCATCTGGGCGCGCACAGCTTGCAGGTCCTCGGCCTTCTCAACGAAGGTCTCGATCAGCTTCAGAATCTCCTTCTTGATCGTGCGCAGGCCGCGGACCCTGGGCGTCTTGGTCATGACCTCGCCGCCATTCAACACAGTCTCAGAGATCAATTGGCTGGTTGCCCGGTACATCTGTAGCATGTCCATGTAGATGCGGCCGATCTGCGGGAAGAAGTAGGGGCCCACAGAAGAGCACGCCGATACGTTGGTCTTCATGATGTTGCCGATGATCTTGATCGTGTCCGTCTCCTGCAGCGTCGCGGGGTTGTCGGTCGCCGCTTTGATAATGGCGTCCCAGGCCTGGTTTGGCATGCTCATCAGATCCGCTAGTAGCCGCTCCTGCTGGTTCCGGTTGCCCTGTGCCGCTACCATGAAGCCGCAGGCCTCGTAGAATGTGTGCACCTGCTGTGGTGTGAGGTCGCATGTGATCTTCTGCAGGTTCCGCACGATCTCCTCGATGAACGGTTCCTGCTCACTGGGCTGCAGCGCGACAAAGTGGCGCCTGCACTGCTTGGCAATCTTAATGAAGGTGTCACAGGCCATGTCCTGCACACCTGATGTTGGAAAACGGGTTGAGGCCGTTAATTGTTATTCCGGTCCGTTGACAAAGAGGAAGAAGGAGAGCAGGGGGGAAGAGGAAGAGACGACCAGGGGTGAGCACTTACCCTCGTGCGACTCGTGCATGAACTCGAAAAGCTTATTGACGACAGTCTTGAGGAACTTCCAATGCGCCTTCAGGAACCGAGGGTACTGCCCGACGATGTACATGATGTTGCTGGCAACAACCGCCTTGTTGTCCTTGCCGCGCTTCATCTCGGTAAGGCCAAGGAGGTCCTTGATCACGGTGACCAAGAAGCGCTTCTCGGTCTCCTCGTTCATGGCCAACGAGATGGAGCCGATCGCCCAGCAGAGCACGTTGCAGTTGTGCCACGACCACTCGGTGCCGTCGACCTGGCGAGCAAGCTTGTCGAGCATGATGGTCTCCATGTCCACCACGTCGAGGTGGGTCAGGTACACGAGACACTCACGGATCGTCTTGTATAGCTGCACCGTGTCGCTCTCCTTGACGAACTCACGCACAATCTCGCCCTCATCGTTCTCCACGATCAACACCTCCTCCGGGCGTACCATCTTCTCGATCATGACGACACGGAGGTTGGTCAGAATTTCGCTGTACTTGTGCTTGCGCAGCGGATAGTTATTCAGCAGCGCAGGCGGGGGAGCGCCCCCGGCAGAGATGGCCATAGACGAAGAGTTCAGTGACCCGGTCAGGTCGCCGCTTGTCAGAGGCAACTGCTGCATCTCCTCATACAGCTCCTGCACCACCTTCAGCCAGTAGTCCAGGCAGATCTTGAAAATTTCACGGTCCTCGATCTGCGAGATGCGGACCAGGTAGAAGTGTCCATGCGTGAGGTAGTCGCGGTTGGGCAGCCGCTCGATCAGGCTGAGGTGTTGTGAGAAGAAGTTACACAAAAAGAGGGCGAGGTTCTGGATGAACTCCTGATCGCGCGAGTTGCTCTGCGGGTACGTGGTGCGCAGGTCCATCTCCACAGGGATGATGGTAGTTATAGTAGCTAGCACCTCGGTGAACATCTTGACCAGCTGCTCATCGTAGTTGCCGCTGACCTGGCCGGCGCCGCCGATCTGTAGCCCACCAATCTCGGTCAGGCACTGCAGCGTAACGTTACGGAACACGGGCAGCTCCAGGAATCGCGTGCGCAATGTGTCGATCAGCGTCGTCTCGAAGATGTAACCCAGCGGAATCCAGTTGCAGAAGCGCAGCAGCGTCTCCAGCGTGGCCTTCACAAGGCTCTCCTGGTTGGCTGTGGTCAGGATCTCGGTGCACAGCTGGAAGATCTGCGAGAACTCGGCGCACATGGTCGTCTTCAGGTTTCGGGTCTTGGTGGATGTCATCTGCTCCGCTGAGTAGTCGAACACCTCTTCCGAGAGCAGCCGCAGGATGATCATGTTGTTCTCGCAGACCGAGAGACTGGAGTGGCACGACTGAATGATCTCGTTGATGAACGTTGGCCAATTGTGCGGCCACTCTTGCTTCAGCACCGACACGAGCACCAGGTTCAGCTTGTTCAGGAGGGTCCGTTGGGACTTCATCGACTCTTCCGTGGAGGAGCACTGGATGATGAAGCTGACGACGAAGTTGCGGATTCCTAGACGCCGGAATTTAATTAGTCCAAACATTCGCCGAGTGCTCAACGAGCCTAGAACCGTCGAGTTGGAGACGCAGAACAGAACAACGAACCCTGGCATTGATCCCGAGGCAGAACCTTCCATCTTGTCATGATGACATTATCAAGAATCTGAAGTCCGAGGACTATCCATCGATTGAGGCAGCGTTAGAAGTTCTTTCGGCAGAGAGACATGGCCCAATATGCGAGGTAGATCTTGGGGCAAGTGCACGTACATTTGGTCTGCGAGTAGGTTGCCTCCGAGAGGATCTTGTCCACCATTAACCAGGCATCCGGATCCTCCTTGAACTGTTCGGCGTGGAGAAAGTGACTCATTAGAGCATGACCAGAAGATGTTGGGCCAACAGCAAACCCGGCTGGGCGGGGGAGGCGGTATGGCATACCTGGTTGAGACTGGCTTGCGCAGCTTTTTGCTGTAAACGGGATAGGGTGAAGCACTCGGGTTAGCAGTTGCTCAAAAAAAGAAGCTTGTCACGGGGCAGAAAGAAGAGTTTCTCGTACCGGCTCGCCTCGACCTTCGTAGAAGGTCTTGACGAGGCTGTCAAGCTCGGGGATCGTTATTGCCATGTTTGCTTTGTCCGTTGTGCCACGGCGGCTCGCAAGCGGCTGGGCGGTGAAAGAAGACGGAACTCGGGCAGCGGCTGGATGTTATTTTAAGCTCGGGGGCACTATTGAGGCGACACCGTAGTAGCTTGCCAAAGATCTCGCGTCCTCGGTGCGAAAATGGAGGCCGGGGAGAGCCAAAGCTCCAGCAACAAAGCCTGCCTCGGGTCGATCGCGGAAAAGCGTTGAAAGAGGGGTGGGGGAAGGAAGGACGATAAGAACGCGATCGGATACGCGGGAAGGGATGAAAGCAGAGACGGGGCAACAAAAGAACGTATCTTCTGACGTCGCCGTGTCGGGGAGGAATAGGACGAAGCGTCGAGATTTTCGGGGAGGAAGAAAGGGTGGCGGGAGGAAAATCCAACCGGAGGGTTGCAGAGTTGGTGAGGTTGGGTTGAGAAGCGCAGACCACGAAATTTCCCCCGCCTTGCGACCGACCGAACTGAGGCTGCAGTGGATGGCGGGTACTTTAGCCCCACTATGACACCCGCCGCCCACCAGCAGCCAGTCGATACAGTCGATAATAGTGGGCGTTCCTTTTTGTGGCACTGTCCGTCACTGTCCGTCACTGGGAGCAAGGGCCTGCGATTCGTACGATTTCACCAGATATTGACGCGAACCCCTCTTGTGCTGCTGCTTGGCTGTGCCCTCCAGGCTGGGACCTCCGGCCAAAAGCTGGAGCTACCGCCGTTCGGCCTCCTGGCCAGCTGTATCTGACCTGGTGGTCTCCGTTTTCGCCCTGGCCCTTGGAACTTTTGCAACAAGCTTTGCCGCGCCAGATACTGTAACCGCATGATAGCCCAATGGCGTCAGGACCTTTTGCAGCATTGATTATAAATTCGTGCACTTTTGATGTTGCTGTGGCGATGAACACACTCGTCTAACCGCACTGAATAAACAAAAAAAGAAAGACGACTTCTTTGCCACACTACGCTGCGCGCTTAATTGCCATGCACTTCTGCACACATACCATTTTCGAGCTACTGTCTGTGTACATGCCTCCTTGGACGGAATCACCAATATGTTTACCTTTCTTTGGGAGTGAGCGCATGCTTTGGTCTCAACACTGAAGACTCGAGGTAAATGATATGCTTGGTTGTTACTCAGGCACGACATGCTGACGTTGACAACAGCGGTCTCCGCATTGTGGAACGAAATCCTCGACACCATCAGACAGAAGCACCGAGGCACCCGAAATCTCTCTATCTTATTGTCTAGGAAGGCCTGTCTTTTCTATACCTACCTCCCTACCTGTACCTGCCTACCTCGGATGATAGGAAGTCACCGTATAGAATAGAAGGGGCTTGGTTTTCTACTGACGTTCTATGTAAAACCGTTGACATCCGGGTTTTCCAACCAACTCTAATGCCTAGGCTTTTTGGTATCCGCACTCCGCTAACCCGGTTTCGAGAGCCTTCACCGCACGGTCAATGTCACCCCTCTCCGGGTTCAGCTATTTCAAGGAGTTAGCTAACGTAGAGCACTCAAGAGGAAGATTATACATGCGATCCACTTACCACACTAACGCCCATGTGTCCAAATCTTATGTACTTCGTCACAATCTCCTTGTGGATGCCTCCCGCGAAGATGACGCCCCTCGTCGCTAGCTTAGGCAGGATCTCGGCTGGCTTGATATCGCCGGGCAGGTAGATGGCGGTCATGCCGTGGGCCTGGTCATCCGGGTTCGAGGCGACCTGCTTGAGCCCCAGGGCGGCGACGGCGCTCTTGATGCGGTCCGACGCCTCCTTGTGCTTCGCAAAGCGCTCCGCGAGCGGCAGCGACAGGATCTGCGTCAGGGCTGTGTGGAGCGCGTGGATGAGCTGCGGCGAAGGGGTCGCGAAGTACGATGGCTTCTTCGCCTCGTAGTTCTGCATGACTGTTTGCGTGGTGCGACGAACGCGTTAGGGAGACAATGCACACCGCTGTGAGGACCTACCTAGGTAGGTAGGCTGGGCAGATCCTGGTAAGTGGGTGGGAGTCTTACTCGGCAGCCAGTTCTTCATGGAGGCGAAGTACGAGCTGGGTGCAGCCTTACGCGCCTGCAGCGCCTTGATGGCGCGGCCGCTGAACATGGATATCGACAGGCCGGCGGGGCAGCCGATGGCCTTCTGGCTCGCGGTGACCACGCCGTCCAGTCCCCACTCATCGAAGGCAATCTCCTCGCAGGCGACACTGCACACTCCGTCGACGATGATCAGCGTGTCGGGGGAGACCTTGTGGACCAACGCGGAGAGGTTTTTCAACTCGCTCAGCACGCCCGTGGAGGTGTCGACGTGGGTGACCGTCAGGACCTTGTACTTCTTCGCGGACAGAGCCTTCTCGATCTCCAGCAGCTGGGGGCGGGCGCCGACGATGGGCGCATCCAGCTTCGTGACATCCGCCCCGTATACCTTCAGGCAGTCCGCAAAGCCGTCGCTGAAGTAGCCGGTGCCGAGCACCAGCACGGCCTCACCGGGCTCGATGAGGTTTGAGGCCACCAGGTCCCATCCTAGTGTACCGGAGCCGGATAGCACGAACGGCTGCGACGCCGCATCAGTGGTCTGGAAGAGCTTACGGAGAAGCGTGAGCGTCTCGCCAAATACAGCTACAAAGCCCGGGCCCACGTGGCTCTCGCTGTCCCACGTAGATGGTAGATGGTATCATTGTTAGCTTCGTTGTGATTCGCATTCCGCACGTTTCCTTCACTGAATCTCTCCGGTCTCTTTTCGAGCTCACATAGGGTACCGAAGTCTAGTGAGCCCTAGTTGTGGTCGGGGTGATTACTATACCTATAGTGGCTCATCGATTGTAGCACAGCATCGTCGAACTCAATCGGGCCCGGGATGAGCAGAGTGGGATGATCCGGTTGTGATGACATGCTGGCGGTGGTAGTTGACGAGTATGATCGAGCAGAGGACGAACTGGATCGAGATTGGGCAGCCAAGTGGTTGGAGATCTGCGATAGTCTTGCTACTACTGTTGGAGTAGTGGATGGGTTACTGTTGCTGATCGGTTTGGGCGGGAATATGCTGCCGGAGGTCGTCCGGAGTAGCGTCCGCCCGAGCCCCTTATGTAACAGTCCTGGGCGTAGCCGCGAAGCCAGCTTGATGTTCCAATTAGACTTCGGCCAGAGTCGGGTCTGACCAAAGCTCAAGCCGAAAAGGAACACCGTCCGATCGGATTCACGTTCTGAATCGATGAAGAATCCAGATCTCCTGAAGGTCTAAGAACGAGGCTGCGAACCACCAATCCTTGAAGAAACGCTAGAGCACCTTGTACCGCCTTGCGAACACAAAAAGCTATCGAAATTCTGTTCTTGTCTTCTTGACTCAGACGCTGTTTGCCGTTACTCACTTCCGCCGGTTTTGACTCTCCGTCTTCGGACATTGTTCGGAGCCCACACATCGCGTCCTCCTTGTTGCTCGAGCTCCCCGCCCCGCAGTCAGGGGCACACTCGATCAATGCGCGGGGTCAATTGAGCTATGTGCGGGGCGACGCCGTTCTTCTGCTGGAGGGGTGCACCGGTGTGGCGCTAACTTCCACCAAGCCACATCGACTCGTCGTCATTACACAGCAACCTCCCAGGAGCTCTATCATCCTCGAAAACGATCGATAGAGCCGTACGCGGGGCGGCAAGTATCTACATGATGAGCAACGTCTTTAGCTGGTGAACCTGTATCCACGCGCTCGATCGAATCGCCCCCGAAGCTGCCGGCGACATTCCTAAACAACTCTCCACCGCCTCCCCTCTTCCCCAACCCCTGGCCATCCACTGGTGGCCAGACGCACCGTTTTTTTCGCACCATGGCGTTTCTCATTCTAGTTATCGGCGACCTGCACATCCCAGATCGCGCCATAGACATACCTGCTAAGGTCAGTCCGTGGTGGCGCCCACGATTCTCCCAGGAACCTTATCTACCACAGCAACTGAGTTCCCCAGCTGACCTGTCTCCCTGCCCGCCGTCCGCCACAATCACCATCATCCTCCTCAAACAGTTCAAGAAGCTCCTCGCCCCAGGCAAGATCGGCCAGACCCTCTGCCTCGGCAACCTCACCGACCGCGCGACGTACGAGTACCTCCGGTCGATCGCGCCGGACCTCAAGATCGTCAAGGGCCGCGCCGACGTCGAGGCGGCGTCGCTTCCCCTCTCGCAGGTCGTCACGCACGGCAGCATCCGCGTCGGCTTCCTGGAGGGCTTCACCGTCGTCAGCTCCGAGCCCGACCTGCTGCTGGCCGAGGCCAACAAGCTCGACGTCGACGTGCTCTGCTGGGGCGGCACCCACCGCTTCGAGTGCTTCGAGTACATGGACAAGTTCTTCGTCAACCCGGGGAGCGCCACCGGCGCGTACTCCACGGGCTGGGGCAGCGAGGATGATATTGTGCCTAGCTTCTGCCTCATGGATGTAAGGCGTTTTCTTCGTCCCCCCCCTTCCTCTTCCTCTTCCTCGGCCGTTCCCCTGCGTTCCGGACTGCGCGCGAGGGAGGTGTGATTACATGCTTAGGAAAAGGTCTGGAAATGCTGACGATTTTAATTCTCGGACCGAAATGCAGGTCCAAGGAATCTCGCTCACACTCTACGTGTACCAGCTGAGGAAAGACGCGAACGGGGTTGAGAACGTTGCTGTAGAAAAAGTTACGTACACCAAAGTTGTTGAGCCAACACCTCAACCTGGCTCATAGCTACTGGGGCATGCTTCGGCTTTGCAATATCTATCACAGGAGTGGCAGGGGAGGCAGGGTGGGAAATGGAGTAGAGGTCGAGCTCGGTAGCAAAGACATGGCAGCTAGTGCAGCTTCAGTGATTGCTATGGTCTGTCAGATTATCAGCACAACACTTGCTATTCTACAGGGCGGGCAGGGGCGGTAATATTTGGCGACCTGCATATCATATTTTAGGTTCCATCATCACTTCGGCCACCCAAAATCACCGGCACGGTCGTCGGGCTAAGAATCCAAACAACGAACGGACTGTGAGGGGATTTATCGTATAATTCTTTAAGACTTCAGAGACGCGAGAGAGAAAACAGGAAACGTGGCTAATTCCAAAATGGTATCTCCAAGCAATGTGACCTTCCATGCCGTGAACGTGATTACAACAGGTTGTACTCTTCTTTCATCCAAACTAGGTATTGCGTGAGTTGGAGGTTCGATGTGGTGAATGTTTATACAAAAAAAAGAAAAAGAGAGTAAGGACAAGAACAGAGAGAGCTACGCCGAAAACGCCCGTGATATGGTCATCATCATGCGGAGAGGGAGGGAGGGGTCGAGAGAAGGTCAGCCCGACCCTACCGTGGCAGTCCTGCCTCCGCCATCATCATGTCATCTCATAACATCATGCTGCGTCGCCTCGATATCCTGTCGCGAGCCGACAACTGCTGGTCTTGGTCTGCCGCGTCGCCGCCGCCGGAGCCGCCGGACCGCGACGACGTGTCGAAGTAGTCGTCGTCCGAGTCGACCGCAGCCAGCATGGACGGATTCTTGGGCACAGCCAGAGAAGCCCTCTTCCTGCCGCCCGATGACGCCACCGCCGCTGACTTGGACGACTTGATGTGTTGGCGCGATGGGGGCACGTAGTACTCGTCGTCGTCGTCTGCCGAGGAGGATGCGGGGTGGTGAGCCCGTCGAGACGACGACGACTTGGTGCCGACGCCACGCTGAGCGCCGGAGGAGCCCCTGACCGCCCCTGCCGTCGAGCCTGCTTTACTGTCGGCGGCTTCGGCTGGGGAAGATTCCGTGAAATCGTATGGGTCCACGACGCGCTCCTCCTGGTCCTTCTCCTCCTTCACCACCACGGTGTCCTTGGTAGTCACAGAGCGGCCGTTCTGCTCTGTCTGTCCGGAGACGGAGTCGTCCCTCCCGCCACCGATCGACGAGGATCGTTTGCGTCTGTTTGTAACGATCGATTGTGGGAGGTCGCTTGGAGTGGGCGTCGTCGTCCTGTGAGTCAATGGGCTGATCGCGCCCTCCCGGCCGCTCGGTTCACGGATCGAGGATGGCTTCCCAGTGCTGGTCTCGCCTGAAGTGCTCTTCGTCGCCGAGGCTGGAGCTGCATCGTCTTTGTGGGTGCTGATCGAGGCACGATGCTTGAACTTGCCCTCCCCAGCGACGGCATCGAACAGCTGTTTCGTCGGCCGCCGCATCTTATCTCTCAGGTTCGGCTCCGCGTAACTGATGGCCGCCCTCACCCGCCTGCCGGCCCGACCCATATCTCCACCCGTCGAGACATCTTTCGGAGGCGGGGTGTCGCAAGAATGGCCTCGCGAGGCGGCCAGCCTTGCTGGCGTATCGGGAGAGAGTGGCCGGCTGTCGATCGGTGGAGGGAAGTCCTCGGGTTCGGGGATCGTTGCTGTCTCGGGGGCCTTAGGCAGCTCGGTTGGTATCTTCACCTCCAGCACAGGCGTCGAATGTGCCTCCTTGGACTTCTCCTTAGGTTTCAAATCGGATTTCTCCTTAGGTTTCGACTCCTTCCCAGCAACTTGCTTGATCAAGTTGCCGTCGTCCACCGATCCACTCCCATTGCTGGTGACAAGTTTCCTCGGCGACTCGTTCGTGCTCTTCGTTGCCAAGGGCTGCCGAGGTGCTACTGTCGGGCCCGCCAGCGACTTTTCTCTAGCCTCTCGCCTGGCGGCCGACAGCTCTTTGATACTCCTTTTGCCCTTAACATCTCTCGGCGCTGCCGACTTATCGGTCATACCCTTCATACTCTTCAACGAATCTATCCCCGCCTCGGCTTTACGTGCCTCATTTTCATCACTGGTAGCGAATTTCCGCTTCGAGCTTGGCTTTGAGGTGCTGGCGATTGGTGGGGGTGGTGTAGGGTCCGCCTTTGATGTTGCCGACAGCGTCTGAACATCCTTCTTGGGCGTCGGTTCGACCAAGTGCTTCTTCTTCGGAGCAACAATATCTGACGACACGCCGGGTTGTTGAGGAGGCTCTAAAATAAGGTCGACCGGGCGCGTGTCAGTGAAGACGCGGTACTCGGCTGGCCTCGGCGGCGAATCGCGCTTGATCGGGTCTTCGTCGACGAATCTGGACACCGGAGGCGGACCCAGATCTGGAGAGTTTGTTGAATCCTCTGCCTCGGGGCAGAGGGCAAGAATTTCTTCGCGACTGTCCTCGGTACCATATTAGCAATCAAATGTAGAGTCTTGATGTCCATTCAAGCTCGGCGACACTTACTTCAGCGTCTGTCTAGGATACGACTTGTGCTCGTGGATTGGAGGTAGTCTCCCCTCCTGCATAGCCACAGCATCGATATTCCTGGTCGGATTTCGTGGCCTGCACAGCGGAGAGTTGCGACTTAAGCTGGTCCGATGCTGCGCGCTCTTGCGCTTTCTCTCGATCGATTGCCGTTTCCTCGGTGGCTCAAGGCCTAGACCTGAGAGTAGAGAGCTCCATTCGAGGAGATGGGCCTCCATTTTAGCCTTGATTTCTAGCGCATGGTCGGCGATCCTATGCGACGAGTTCTCCTCGGCCTCCTTCTCGAGTCTCAGGACCTGGCCCCGGAGGTCGAGGTTTTCCGAAAGCAGTCGCGCGCACTCATTCTCGAGGCTTCGAATCCTCAGAGACTGGGCGGAATTGATCCGGGCAATGTCGCGGTTTTGGCGGAGAAACTTCCTTCTGACTGCACAAGGCGAAGCACCTGACTGTCAATTTAAGTGTATCGCTGCCGGTCTTGCGCGGATCTTAGAGGCTTACACGTTTCTATGTTGTCCATCGACACTGGCTCGTTCAGCCGTGCCATGGCGCACACCGTGTTTTTATCGTGTCGCAGTCAAGCAGTGTCTGGTTTCGCGGGTTGCTGGCAGAATCTTTGATCGCTCGGATTTATTGCGATTCTCAATCGAGGTGGAAAGGCGACGAAAGTGCGCAATTGGCATGTGGTTGTGCCTCTGTTGGAAGGAAAATATCGTGGCTCGGCTTGTGGAAGAATTCAGATATTTACTCATGCCCTGAAGTGCATTAGCGTAGACAGGGGTATTAGGAGCCCCGGTTGGCCCGGCAGCGACACTAAGTGGGTGGGTGTGGCTTGAACCATTGACGCACTGCAAAGCCACTTTTGGGCATTCAACTCTCCAATCCATGTTGATGATGCACTTTGTTTCCAGCAAGATTATTAAATCTTGGACACAGTTCCGGCCTAAGATTTCTGTCTACGATTGCCACCATGTCTTTCCCTACGCGATCTATCTCAGGGCACTTGCGCCAGCCTTCGGCGGCAGGAAGTGCTGGGTCCGCCCAATCGCCTGCTCTTCAGGCACGTGTGAACGAGAAGAAGGCCGAATTGGAGAATCTCAAGGAACTTCGTGATCTGAGCGCTGCAGTCGCGTCACAGATGGAGGCTCTTGAACAGAAACTAGGGACATTATCTGATGGAACGGAAGGTGAGAGACTCCCGCATTGTTTCGTCCTCGTCTGTTAGTGCCTTCGTTTGAACGATGGCTGACTAATGTCCGTGGCCTATAGCCATCGCTCTTGTGCTTGGAAACTGGCACAACGTTTTGCAAGCCATCAATATGGCCTCGGGTACGTTTAGAAGCAACTGACCTGCTATACGCGCTGCTCGTAACTTTGGGCTCTGACAGGTTTACACCATGCCTAACCGTCAATTACAGCCAAACTCCCAATGCCTGCATCGGAGCCTTCGGAGGCGCCCGAAGCCTCGTCAACACCTCTCCCGCAGACTCTTGTGCGAATCCCGACAGAACATGCGCCAGCACTCCAGGCGCAAACCGAAGGCGCTGAGGAATGACTTGCAAAGGGGCTCTTGGGGTGCCACAAAGCGCACCAGACGCTTCCGAGTCCACCACCACAGGAAGGCACTGTCCTTCACATGTGGTTTTCACAGAAAACCGTCGACTTGAAGAAACATCCATTCTCTAATGTCCGGTTGTGAAGGAGCTCGGATCTGTGAAACCCGTGCCGCAGGAAGGGAGGGGCACTTGACGCGAAGCGCCACAAACCCCGCATGCAGGTCGCGCGACGACGCGTGTCTTAGTCATCGAGCTCCTCTCACCCGCGTCCATGCGCCGCGAGTCTCAGGGGCTGAGGAACGTCTGAAAAAGCCCACGCAATCAAAGTTCTGGGGTCACAGTTGCGAGGTATAGAACCCTGAATTGATGATTTGCGGGATCTCTTCGACTCTCTGGATAGATAGCTTGCAGGAGAAATCAAGCCATGTCCATCAGATGAGATTCTGTGAGCGCTGATCGTCCATCACGATCTTGATCTTGCTTCCTCGTGTGTTTACTTTTTTGTTCTGCAAGTTGTGCACGGTCTGACCAGAAGCCGGACAGGACATTCCAGCTCCCAAAACAGCAACCGGCAGGTTCCAGCACCCGCGTTTCTTATATGCAGGACGATTCCTGTTTTTTGGTTGGAGAGGCCTTCCCCGCCTTCCTTTCAGGTTGGAGGGGGTGTAGCAGTGATATTCCACGGAAGCAGCCATGTTGCTCGTTCGTTCTTGTCTCCGTGCGGAATATGTGCCCTCAGATTGGCTGGAGTGGAGGAGGGGCGATTGACTAGGCCGGCAACGAGTCGGGAGTAAATAAAGAAACACCACCATGGCTTATTTACCCGTGTCCGTGGACTAAGATCCCTTTTTCCCGTGCTCCTGCGACATTTGCAACCCTCCTCAACGGTTCAGACCGATTCAGACCATCAATTCATCGCAGTTCGTACTGAGCATAAATCTAGGCTTTTTTGGATCAGATCACCGGACCAGGCTTAGGCCAATCGGTGGTCATTCCCCCTTGTTTTACAGCACGAAATTGCTACCCGCTGCAGAGCACACGCATACCCTTGCCATTTTATGACCTCCCCCGGCCGTGTTTGTCTCAGGGAACAAGGACTCAAGGTCTCCCTGCCCCGACCGATAATGGCCGGGGTAATAAGCGTCGACATTCTCGAAGACTCCTCGAGCCCTCTCCCGTCGCCAGCTTCATCGCCCTCGAGGAACAACAATAACGGCAAGGCGAACAAGTTTTCAGTGCTGGAGGAGCTCGACATCAAGCAGACCCAAAACATTCCTGCATTGGAGGCCACCACCCCCGGCTCGCTTGCCCGCCGGCTCGAACAATTTCACATCGGCGACAGCACTGAGAAGGAATTTTGCGAATCGATCCGCAAACCACCTCGTCAAAAGCGCCCCGCAATCGAGACAGACACATTCTTGCCGCCACCACCGCCCTACACGCCCCAGAAGACCGACAGTCACCGCGACCGCTGCCAGCTCTCGACCTCTGGCACTTGCGGCACGAGCACTACTCCCAGTGGCGAGCCCAAGTCGAAGTCTCTCGCCGTAACTGAGGGTGAGGGTGAGGGTGAGTTACACTGACTAGCCATCCTGGTCCATATCTCGAACGACATCTTCCAGGGATCGCCTTGCGAACAATGTTTCCGTTCCGTCTTGACACATGAACTGCCAGAACTAACTAACAAGCATTCCTGTCTGCCAGCCGGCTCGCCTTCATTGAACAGCAAATTTGTCCAGGAGCAGTGGAAGAAACACGACGCCGGCCAATTCGAGTACGTGCTATCTGTGCCTGCTTCGTCGGCCGCTGCAGAAAAGTATCGGCGCGAAATCGGCAAGTCGTCCAGCCAGGAAAATTCCGCGGTCCCTGATCCCAACGGCAAGGTTTACTTCGGCTGCAACTTGATACAGAGTGGGACCAGTTCGGTGGGCACCAGCTCGAACGAGAACGCTCCTACCACTGCGACCACTTACACCCTGCTTGCGACCCCAATCGAGGACTGTGGAAGGAAACTCGTAGCGCACAAGACGGGAGTCAAGGGACAGGCCAAAACGACAACCGCAACCACACCGACAACCTCCACGAAAACGAGCACAACCGCAATGGATCCCCAATTCGAATACATGACGCCGCCCCGGGAAGCAAGCCAGTACATGCCTGTGACCTACGTCGCCTACGATGGCAGCTCCCCCGCAATAGCTCCCACCCCTCGAATCGAGGACTCGTTCGAGGCTCTCGACCAGCTCGAGGAGCAGCTAGAGGCTTTAGACCGGGTAGTCCGTGTCGAGCCCGTTCCATCACCCGAGAAGACTGCAAAACCCGTCGCGAACAAACAGGACACTCTCAAGAGAACGTCGTCGACAACCAAGAGGCCAGCGAAGGCCAACACAGTACGGGCCTCGGCCACCGAGCTGACTCGGGGCAACTCACTGCGGAGATCCTCGTCCACGGTTACCAAAAGGGATGGCCAGAAGCCCTCGGCCGGTCCGCCCACAAAGAGGGAAGTCGCTACGCCCGCCAGCCTTCGCCAACCGAAGCCACTAGCGAAGTCGACGAAGCCCGCGACGCACCCGACGTTCGAGCTGCCAGGCGAGGCCGTGGCTAGGAAGCTTAAGGAGCAACGCGATGCGCGGCTCGCGCGAGCAGTCAGCGGCGAGAAGCCCGCCGCCCCCTCTCAGGCGCAGGCGCAAGTCACCACGCTGCAGCGAGCGCGCTCAGCCAGACTCCCCACCCGCCCCACGTTCGAACTCCCCGGAGAAGCTATATCACGGCGGAAGAGGGAGGAGCACCAGGCCAAGCTGCGCGCCGCGGAGGAGGAGGAGCGCAAGCGCCGCGAGTTCAAGGCGCGCCCCGTCCGCGCGAGCCTGGCGGCGCCCACGAGCCTCCCCCGCGAGACTATCGCCAGCCGCGCGCGCCAGAACTCCAAGACCGCAGGCGTCGAGAACGGTGATTTCGTGACCATGGCGACGGCCGCCACGACCTCTTCGGTGGCGAAGAAGCGACTCACCATCGGGGGTGCCAGCCCCGGGCGCCGCCCGCTGAGCATAGCGTCTAACGCATCGTCGTCTCTCCAGCCGCTGACCACCCGAGGCCGCGACCCCACATCAGTAGCAGTAGCAGACACAACAACAACTACTACTACTACTACCGCTAAGAAGGAGACCAGCAGGGCGGCGTCGACGTCAACCAGCGGCGGCGGCGGAGGCGGCAGCAGCGTGACGGCCGAGGACGTGGAGCAGCAGAAGCGGCGCGGGCGCGACATCTTCAAGCGCGATAACAGCCTGACTGAGGAGCGGGAGCGCGGGCAGCGCGAGCGCGAGAACATGGCCAAGCTCGCGAGGCAGGAGGCTGCCGAGCGGTCGCGCGAGTGGGCCAGGCGCCAGCGCGCGAAGCGTGAGTCCATGATGCCGTCGGGAGGAGGCGGCTCGCCGATACAGGCTGCGAATGCTATGGTCACTGCTGCACGGTGAGGTTGGGGACAAGGTTGAAGTTGTGGTCTATTAGGGGGCCTCGTACGCCTCAGACTGAGCTGACTTATAAACAAAAGAGGGGGGAGGAGAGGAGAAGGGAGAGTCGACGAAACGAACCGTATGATAGGGATGAGAACCACCTTCCCACCTCATCCGTGCCTGCCGCTCGCTATCCATACCCATCCCTGAGATATCTTTTCATTGCGTCTCTCTATGTGTACTATTTCGCCTCCCCCCCTGCCTCTTTCTTCTTCACGTTGTCTTCTTTTCCTCATTCGCACCGTCTCTCATTTATTTGCCTTCACTTTTCGATGCGCGCCCATCCAGCTTTACCAAGCAGCGTCGTATGTCATACGTCTGTTCCCTCTCATTAGGCGAACGAATGTTGGGACTCGAGCCCGATTCTGCATATGCAGCTTTACACACAAGCAAGGAGTCCTGGGTACTTAGGTACTTTGCTGTATTGGTTATTTGTCTTTGTTCCATTTTTTTTTCGCTTTATTTTTTTCTTTTCCCTTCGCTTTCTTTCCTTTGTCTGTGCTTCAAGCCCTGTCACCTTGCTGGCTGTCGTCGAATCTGTCTGATCCCAGCAGGCCTTCAAACTGAGTCTCGGCGACGTGCTGTGGGGTGAAACTTATGACTGACCCTATTTCCTGGTTAACGAGGAATGGGGGCCACTTTATGATAGACGAAGTCCCTTTGTTAAAATCAATGAAATGACAAGTCTGCTAAATTTGATACTGGCTTTGGGGTCAGAACTTTGGGCCCGAGTGTGTGCAAGAATGAGCATCTCATAGAGAAAACAGACAGGTCTGCAAAACCAACTGGGAACGTGAACTCTTTGAACAGCTCCCCTTCACCGGCCTCGTTCAGCCTTGCTCGTCTGTGTGGCCTTGCCGTTCAAGTATGCTTATTTTGTAGCTTATTCTGGAAAGCTCTAGTTATCGGTATAGGGGGTCTAGGCCCAAAGAGTCAGTGCGTGATTGCAACCTCGGGCACCCATCAAACGCCACTCAGGACGCGCCAGGCAGACCATATTGGAGAGGCGCGATCGCAGCTGGCAGGGGTGAGGGGAAAGGGGAAAAAATTAGCTCGACCAGTCAGTCTCTTGTGAAACCTGAAAGGCAGATAGAAAAGGATAGTCTGGAGGTCTTTGCATCGAATTAGTTGTTGTTTCTAAACATAGAGACTTTCTTCTTCTTATCCCCTTTCTCTCTTGTTTTACCTTACGACAGAAGTACCAGCTCACTCTTCGGCGTCAGCAGGGCCAGAAGCCAGACAACGCTCTCTGGTGGCACCTGGTGCCTGCCTGCTTGCCTGATTCCTTCCATCAAACCTGCCCCTTCGGCGTTCGCTTAGCTCCTTTTTGTGAGACGGCAGGATATTCCGTGGCAGCGGAAGAACAGCTATGAACATTGGCCCAAATTAACTGCCGGAAATCAAAGCAAAGGGAGGAAGCGAACGGACACCACCGCATCGGCCAGCACAAGCAGCAAACTGCATGTGGTAGCGGAGCTCCTCTTGAGAAGCCTCGTAAAATCACATAAGCAGCGGGCGGGAATAAGCTCTTGAACAAGAGAGAGCAGCCAAGCCAGGGCCGAAAACGATGCCAGTCCGGCGGCGTTCGCTGCTGTCTTCGGGCGTGATCTTCTGGGTCATCGCCGTCTTCCTGGTCATGTTCTATTGGGTGCAGCGGGGCGACGACCGACAGACTTACCGGCAGCCGGGAAAGTTGGTTCCCGCGTATCATGGCGACGGCACCAGCACCACCGGCATCGGGATCAATAAGCCGGCCGACCAGGGAGATGAGACGGCTACTTATACCTCCTCTTCTCCGCAAACGCCCATGCACACCCCGAGCTTGAGCAGTCCGAGCGACGACCAGGATCAACCCAGCGAAAGCTTCCCGGCCTCCAAAGCTGCCGCCGCATCAACACCCTCTTCTTCTTCTTCTTCTTCTTCTTCTTCCTCCCGTCAACTACCGCTCACCACCGCTGCTTCAACGAAAAAGATGGATGGTGCCCCGAAGAAAACGGGCGCCAAGCCCGGCGCTCCCCTGGCGTCCGCAGACCCTTCCGCGCCCAAGGTGAGGCTTTCGCAGGGCACGTACGTGGGCAGGGTGCAGCCCGCTGGCCCGGAGTACCCCAAGGAGCTGGCCGCCTTCCTCGGCGTGCCCTTCGCGCAGAGCACGGGCGGCGAGAACCGGTTCCGGCCGCCACAGCCGCTGAACTCCAGCGACGCGGAGCTGTTGTTCAGCGCGGCCGAGATGGGCGAGGTCTGTCCCGGTGTGCACGAGCCGCCCGAGGGCGTGGCTGCCGGCGAGGACTGCCTCAACGTCAACGTGTACGTGCCGCTGCGGAGCCTCCCAGGGGCAGCTGGTGGCTCGTCGTCCTCGTCCTCGTCCTCGTCCTCCTCCTCTTCGTCAAAGTCGGCAGGAGTGGAAGGCGAAGTGGAGAAGAGGGAGAAAAAGCAAACGCAAACGCAAACTCCCCTACCCGTTGTAGTGTATGTCCATGGCGGCGGCTTCAACACCGGCGCGGGCGCCGATCGCAACATGGCCAGCTTCGTGTCCTGGGCCGGGGATGACATCGTGGGTGTCAGCTTCAACTACCGCGTCGGCCCTCTCGGGTTCTTGCCGTCGTCCCTCACCGCCAAAGAGGGCCTGTTGAACTTGGGGCTCAAGGACCAGCAGCTGCTGTTCCGCTGGGTGCAGGAGAACATCGCCGCGTTCGGTGGCGACAAGAGGAACGTCACCGTCATGGGTCTCAGTGCGGGTGCTCACTCGGTAAGGAAGAGAGCGTCCTCCTCACTCCATTGTTGCTTATCAGACAACAGGATAACGACTGTTGTCCTCGTCCCGTGATTTTTTTTCTTGACTAACGCGCGAGACTCACTGCACTCCAGATCGGCCATCATCTCATCCACTACGCCTCGGACCCAGAACCGCCGTTCCAGAAGGCGATCCTCGAGTCCGGCGGCCCGACCGCCCGCAGCGTCCTGGTGCCCACGCACCCGCGACATCTGAAGCAGTTCCGCGAGTTCCTGATCGCGGCGGGCGTCGAAGGCGTCCCAGAGGAGGAGCTCATGTCCAGCCTGCGCAGCTTGCCGCTGCAGACCATCCTCAAAGCCGGCCACAGGGTCTGGGACGCCTACCAGGAGAGCGTGTGCTGGCCGTTCCAACCGGTCATCGACGGCCTCGTCGACCACAACAGCGGAAACGGCACTTCCGCCAGCAACAACAACAACGGGACTACGACTGCCACCACCAACTCAACCACCCCCAACGACAAGCACGCCACCATATCCCAGGAGGCCAGCAGTGGTGGCAAAGGCACAACTCTAGTGACCAGGTCCACCGACTCCTTCTCCTCCAGCAATAACAACACGGACGACGCCACCATCATCCCCGACCTCCCCATCCACTCCCTCCGCAAAGGCGCCATCCTCGCCATCCCAATCCTAACAGGCTACAACACCAACGAAGGCACCCTCTTCGTCCCCCCCGAAGCCGACACGGACGCGCACTTCCGCGCCTTCTTCCAGGCTCTCATCCCGTCCCTGTCCGCCGCCGACGCAGATCAGCTCGCGGCGCTCTACCCGGACCCCACTACCGCCTCCTCGGGCCCGGACTCCGACGTCGACCACTCCTCGTTGTCGCACTACGCCGCGTCCATCCCGCGCGGCTACGGCCGGCAGTGGGCGCGCCTCGACGCCGCGTACGCGCACTACGCGTACGTGTGCCCTGTGCTGCAGACGGCGCACTTCCTTTCGGAGACGAAAAAAACCAGCAGAGTGCACGTCTACCGCTTCGCGCCCGTGTCCGCACCCTGGGGCACCGCGAACCACGCCGAGAACCAGCCGTTCACGTCGCACGACGTCGCGAGGCTGGGGGGCGGCGACGCGCCGGGCCTGCTGGCGACGTCTAAGGCGCTGCACGGCGCGTACGTGCGCTTTATCGTCTCGCCGGACGGTGATCCAAACCCCGTTCCCGTTCCTTCTTCTTCATCCTCTTCGTCTTCCTCCTCCAACAAGCGTGCCAAAGACGACGAATCTTCGGTAGCAGAACTCACCTGGCCGGCCTTCGAATCGCCCTTCAGCGCAGACTACAAGACCAAGTCTAAATCTAAGGACGTCGGGCGCATCATGGTCTTCGGCGAGGGCAACACCGAGCAGCTCGGCGGCGGTCTTCTCGGCAACGGGACGGCAGAGGTCGAGGAAGCGAGATGGAAGGACGCCAGCGCGGGCACGCCCGCCGAGGTTGCGGCCCTGTCGGAGCGGGAGCTGGAGCTGTGCCGGTTCTGGTGGGAGAGGGTTGAGCTGAGCCAGGGGCTGGGGAGGATGCTTGAGCAGAAGGAGCAGAAGGAGGGTGGTGGTGCGGCAGCAGCACGGGTGAAGGCTCGGCTTTGATGACGGCATAAGGGAGGGGGTTGGTATTCTGCTTCTTTAATACCTTAAAATGTCTCTTTTCTTTTGTTTCTTTCTTTTGGAATAGGAGCGAGGTTTTGTTTCGGAACACATCAAAATCGACCACTGTAACTGTACGTCGTCTTTCTTTGTCTGTCCTGTTTTGCTGGTATTGGAGGAGAACAGGCAGTTATGTTTTTTTTTTATTTAATTGTTATTATATGCTCGAATAGCGATCATGTCAAAGCATTGCGAAAACTAGCATGTTTCCGAGCTATCTACGTAAAGTGTCGAGCAAATAACTCTCTTCGCCAAATCCTTCTGATGAAGAACCGGGCTCAGTCCGTCTATCTATGGGCATTCAGCGGACGCAGCTCTTGTCAAGGCCCTCAACTCCTCCACGCTGGGGACATCTCACAGCATGGATGCTAACACGACCAGTCGGGGCATCTGAGGATATGCGAATATGTGATAAAAGCCGTGCCCAGATCGCCGATCACTGAAGATGTCATGTTGCCTCACATCTGACTGACCGATCTGCTCTCGTAGTCATGAAGAACAATGATAGAATAGCAGTCTACCAAGCTAGAAAGCTCAAGAAATCCCCTTTCGTGTTCCAAGAGGCCGCCCGGAAGAAGAAATATGTCGTATCAACAGGAATGATGTTGCGCGGGATACAGAATATCTAAATTACTCCAAGCGTGCTGGGTCAAAACCAAACCAACATCAGGGGGGTGTGTTGCTCTTCCAAAGCAAAGGACTCCTGTGAGAAGAGAGGAGCAGGACCTTCTTCTGTTCCCCTCCATCACTCACTCTCGCTAGCCGAAACGACAAAAGCTTGCAAAGCCAAACGCCGTAAGTAAAAGAGGGGGAAAAGGTGCAAAATCCGAAAAGACAGATGCAGTAAAAACACGGGCCACACCCGCCCTTTCTCCCCCCCACAAGACAGCAATATCACCAACGACTGCCCCGTCTCCGACAGCTACCATCCCTCACTCTCTCTCTCACCAGCCCAACTACTCCTCCTCAGTCGCATCCCGATCCACCACAGCCGCATCGCGCCGCTGCACGATCCACTCCTGCGTCTCCTGCGCGTGATGGCGCATCATGCGGTTGAGCCCGTCCTTCTCGGACTTGCGCACGTCGCCGAACCTGCGCTTCGCGATCTTGCGCGCCAGGGCCGGGTCCTGCCAGCACGCGTGCTTGCTGCCCACGAAGACCCGCGAGTTGCCCCTGTACCACGTGGCCAGGTCCGGGTCCGCCTCGCTCCGGATGGGGCGGAGGTTGCCCGTCACGAAGTTGACGACGCCTGCGATGCGAGATTTGCAGTCTGTTTTTTGATTTCAGTTCAGGCCGTGGCAGGCTCAGGTCAGCGATCCGCCCATCCAGTTTCAATGGGAGGAGAGGAGAGGAATGCTGGGATAGAGGGCTGGAGGGCAGAAAGAGGTACAAAGAGGATAAGAAAATGGACGGGAAACAACTCACCTCGGTTAAGCAGAAGCATCTTCACACCAAGGTAGGCATTACCAACCCCGAGCAGGAATATGCGCTCGGCGTCATACAGCTGCAGGTAATTGTCCCAAACGTAACAGGCGACTTCATAGATCTGTTGTTCCATCTGGTGTTCAGTCATTCGCCTGATATAGCTGTCCATATCCTGTACACAAGCAAACCGCAAACCGATACGGTAAAGTAAATTAGCATATATATATAGATATTTTTCAGGTTCCGTCCGATATTAAAAGCAAAACAAAAGAGATAACCTTTACCCAAAGTTTTCGATAATCCGACGTTGCAAAAATTGTAATAATATGAGAAACGAAGGAAAATTATCCGTACCTCTGCGTTGGTAACATATCCGGGGATGTTTATATCCATAACCCCGAACTTCTGCTTAACAGCCCATTCAATGTACTGATAGACACCGTCGTTCTGCCAGAGCGTTGTGAGCTTAATTGAACGTCTGAGAGATTGTAAGTACCAAGGTAGCGTTAGGGGTTGTAAAACTCACCACCCAAGTGTTGTGCAAGTCGACGCTGTTGTCCAACACATCGTGCTGGGCAAGGAACTCCGGTCTGCATTGCTGAAGACGTCAGCCATGGCACTTGTTCGTTTCCCGAGGTGTTAGGCATATTTGGGACAAGTGACGATGAAGGAAACTTACGGGTCGTGGATGATCATCAGAATATCGCGCGCCGAGTGGATGTCCGGCGTGACGAGGACCTGGTTCTCGAACGACTTGTACAGGACGTCGCGCTGGATGAACAGAGGGACCATGCCGAAGTTCACGGCGAGCTTCATCCGCTGAGACTCACGCACGAAGTCGTGGGCTCGCTCGGCGCCCTGCTGTTGCATGTCCTGTACGTCCACAACGCCGGGCCTCATGCACTCCCAAAACGGGGCCTGGTTCGCCTGTACCTTGGCCAGCACGTAGGACGCTTCCCTGTTGATCATTTTGAGGCGGTCCGGCTCCATGCGTGGTGGCGGCTCGCCCATTAGGGTGCGGACGACGGCGAGGGCCGACTGCGAAATGGCGCGTAGGTTGTAGCCGCCCTCGAGACAGACGGCGACTTTGCCGTTGGCGAGGGACATTAACATGTGCGTCATGTGGGCGTAGCACTCCGGCGAGACGAAGCACCCGCCTAGGCTGTCGCCGGCGGCGGCATCGAAGCCGGCCGAAATAACGACCAGATCCGGGTCGAACTCTTGCGCGATTGGCATAACGATCTTCTGGAAGGCCGCCATGTACTCGGCGTCGCCCATGCCCTGCGAATGCCAGCCGATATTGACATTACGGCCCAGACCGGGGCCACTGCCGCACCTGTCGAGATTGCCGTCGGTGTCCATCGGGTTGTCGCTCTGGCCGGGGTAGAAAGTGCCGTTATCCCAGACGTGAAGGGAGATGTACAGCACGTTCGGCTCGGAATAGAACATGTGCTGAATGCCGTTGCCGTGGTGGACGTCCCAGTCCAGTATGAGAACCTTGCGGCAGGTCTCCGGGAACTGCTGGCGACAGACATGAACGGCGATGGGTACGTTGTTGAAAATGCAGAAACCCATCGCGCTGTGCGATTCTGCGTGGTGACCAGGCGGGCGGATCACGGCGATGGCGTTTTTGACGTCGCCTCGCACTACGGCCATACAAGTCTCGATAGCGCCGCCTGCTGAGACCAAGGCCGCTTCCAAAGTCATGCTCCCCACGTAGAGCGAGGAGCGGCCGCGATCCAACTCGTAGCTGAGTTTGCGAAGGTCGCTGGTGGTCATTTGGGACAGCTGTTTGACCCAGGCAAAGTGCACGTCGGTATGGGCGAGGCAGATTTCGTCCTCCGCCGCCTCCCGAGCGTGGATCCGCCAAAGATACTTGGAAGGGTTCTTCTTAATGACCTCGAGGAGTTCTTCGTCAGTGCCATTGAAAACAAGACCAGCCTTCCTGAAGGTCGCGAATATGGCCTCGACGCGCGCAGGGTCTTCTGGGTGAATGCCGTTTGCCGCATAGTCGGCGTTGGCGTGTAGTTTGGTCCGTTCGTCGTAACAGCAGCCAGTCGCTAGCAAGCCGCGGCGCATCATCTGGTCCGGATAACCTCGTGGGTCGAACTCCATGAGATCGTTGTCGCTATTGGCGCTGGTGGCGGTGACCAGGTCGCTCTCAGCATACCCGGTTGCGCCTCCGTCCACAGCGTTCTGGAAGGCCTGCGCCAGGTCCTGGAGATCAACGGAGCCGTTGACGCCCTCCATGTTGACGTCGGCGTCTGCGCCTGCCTCCATCCCCGGAGCAGTTCCCCCAGGTGCCCAAGGCTAGGTACCTTCGCTACACGGTCGGCTCCTTCCTCAGGTCAACCCAGAGAGCCGCACCTGACCGTGGGCTTGCTTTTCAAAGGGCGCAACTGCTGACAAGGTAGGTAGGTGCCTAGGATAGTAGGTTATGAAATAAGAACTGCTGAAAGCGTAGTTGAAAGAAAGAACAAAAGTAGGTAGGCCGTTGAGTTAGTGCTTTGAAGGTACGGAGGTGTGAAGCAGCAGGCACGGTTCTTCGTCTCTGCGTTTAGGTTCTTTGCCAACGGGAATTTTGATTCCTCCCCCACTTGGATGATCGGAAAGAGGCCAACCTATCGTCGGGCCAGAGAACGGAAAAGCAAATAAAAAAATGGGAAGCGACGAGGGGGGAAACAGCCACCGCCTTCTGCCTCACGCACTCCTGCCGTCGATCGCCAGCCATCAGGCAAACAAAGACCAGTAGGCGCGCGCCGACACCCATGCTTTTAGGCATGAGAAAATTACGAACGCCTTCAAAAAGCAAGGCTATAAAGTACCTGCGATAATTACACGACAAGTAACAGGAGCGTAACAAAGGCCGTAACTTACCTTTAAGAACAGAAGGAGAAGTCCTGTATCGATTGCCGCTGAAGCGCGATGTTCAACCGTGAGTGAGCAGCCACGACCTCGCACCGATTTTTGGCGGGAGGAAAATATGCGAAATAAAACTGTAGGTAGGCAGCTTTTGATGCCTGTAAACCTTTTCGGATAGAAAGCAGTATTGTCTGCAAATTCGCTGTGCAGTCGTCGCGTCGCGAGCTGGGGGAGGTCTCTGAGGTCAATTCAGGAGTTGTAGAATTGCGCGTGGTACCTGATCCGGGTAGCTGCAGCCAGCTGTCAGGTGACTTCCGGACGGTGTATACAGAGCGCCTGAACCTGCTACTTCCCGATATCGTACCCTGATTCATGGCAGAGAGGATAGGAAGGAGGGTCGAGGGCGAAAGTTGCCGGAGAAGCATGAAATCTTCCAATTGGCAATGAGTTCCACTGTTGATTTGTCCGCTATCGGTGCTGGGACGAGGAGAAACCCAGATCTCAACGTGCTCTGAACGACGCCGGCCGTTCACACCATGTCATGACCACCCCCCCAACATCGCGCCCTTCAAGGTCAAGCCCAAGCGAGATTTTGGGAAGACGGCTCTACTTCTAGCCCCACGGATCGAATATAAAAGTGCCGAGTTTCACAGCCGGCGCATACATCAAGTGCTGGAAACAAGTGTGACGGATGGATGACAGCTGGCACGCCTCGCTATGTAGCCTCGCCTATTTGTTCGTCACAACGACCATCACAACGACCATCACAACCTCGAAAATACTGCGCGCTCTCTTAAAACACGACCAGGCTAAGCTCGGAGGTTTCTGCGGTGTGATTGACTACCCTACCAGGTTGTTCTGGCTTGAGGCGATAAGACCCAAAGCCTGCCGCCTTCACGTGATGATTTGAACGGCTTCTAGCGGTGTATGTTGATAAACCCAATACCTAAAGTGTCTCAACAGTGGGAGACGTAGATGATTACAGAGACACCACGTGAAACATCTAAAAGAAAAGACGCACAGAAAGAAGATCTGGCGTCTAGACCCGCGGTGGCACCGAGAACAAGCAGCAAGCGCCATCACGGCTCCAACGATCCAGCCGGGACCTCCCTCACCTCCTCATCCCCATCCCCATCCGCGTCCTCCTCCTCCTCACCACCATCACCATCAAACGTCCACCCAAGCCCAAACCCCGCCTTGATGATCCCGCGCAGCGGCTCCACGAGCGCTCCCCAGTCGAGTATGCCGCCGTCCGGATCGCGATACTCCGCCAGCGGCGTCGGCGGCGCCGGCATGTTGAGCCGGCTGCAGGCGGCGTGGCGCTCCCAGTAGACGACGTCCAGCGCGTCCGAGAGGCTCTCGACGTCGGACTCGATGCCCGGCGCCTCCTCGCGGATCTCGCGGATCAGCCTCGCCTTGCTGCCGTACTCGTGCCTGTGTTCGATGTAGTGCAGCAGCCTCTCCGGCCCAAGCTTCAGCATCGTCGAGACGACCAGGTCGTTCTCCTGCGAGTTGCCGCCCCATGCGATGCGGGCGGCCTGCTCCTCGGGCAGATTGGACTCCTGGCGTGTAGGCAGACAGTTAATCTCAGTCGTTCAGGTCGCAAGAACATTCTGGGGGATGGTAAATCGAGGTTCTTCTACATACGACACCGTGGCGGACGGCTGTTACACTGGGACAGAGCGACCGGACGGCGTCCTTGACGGTCAACCACAGGTCTTTGAGCTCCGCCTCCTCGCCGCTGGAAAGGACGCGGATCATCTTGCAGCGCATGTCGCCGCGGGAGGGTGCGAACGGAGAAGGCCTCGGCAGGTCGCCGTGGAAGTAAAAGCTGTATCTCATCCACGTGTATAAAGCACTACGCAGCCTCTCAGCCTCGTGGGACGCCAGCTTGCGGAGCTGCTCCGGGTGGTGCGAGAAGCGATAGTGTGGGAATAAGCGCTCCCAGCCCTTGACGGCCTTGCAGATCTTGAGAATCCGACTAATGTCGGCATCCCCGAGGCACGCCGTTGCCGACGAGCCGCCGTTGCCCGCGTAGAGCACCTTGCCCTTGAAGACGATGTCCTTCTCCAGCCAGATGCCCCCTGGAGCTACCAGGTCGGTGGGCGACACGGTTGCGGTCCGCAGTAGGCTCTCTACGGGACTGAAACCCGACTGTGAGAATGTGAGGGCCTCCAGGACGATGTTGGCCCGGTTGCCGAGGTAGATGTTGTGGAATCGCTTGCTGGCCTGAGACAGCGTGAGAACATCGGAGATAGGCAGGCTCATGAAGATTTCGATGACCAGCTCGTTGGGGAGACTGCACAGCGACGCAACGTTCTTGACCTTGTTGTTGTTGATGGCTGCGACGAGGGCCGCGATCTCACGGGGGCGAAGAAGAAGGGTAGCGTCTCCGACGCCGAAGCCTAAATCTATGCCCGAAGGAGGCAGGACCATCGTGCCTGCTGAGGCCATCTTGTGTGGTGTGGTATAGACACGGAATGTAGATAGGGTTTATGGTGCTTAGGGGGACGTACTCCTTGGGAGATGATGCGGTGACAGGTGAGAAATCGAGATATAACGAGATGGGGGGTGGGTTTGGCTGGTGCTGTACTAGGTGGTAGTTATGAAAACCCGGGGTGGGATCTGAAGAATGGGTGAAATGCAAGACACTGTGCCTGGCGTTAGGAAAGTCACAGAAGAACTGCGTAGGGTTTTGGAGCCGGAACTGACCAATCTGTAAGTCAACAAAAGAGGCTCTTTCGGTAACTCGTACTCTTGAACGGTTCGCCGGAAAGCAAGCCTGTTGTATTCTCTTCAAACCGGAAGACCGTCCAAACCCCTTACGTAGGAGGCCAGACGAAGCTGAAGGACGGAAATCCCGCGAGACCCCAGCCCCAACGTGCTCGTATTCTGTAGCGGAATAGAGCGTTCCTTCTTTCCTCTCCTCCTCCTCTGCTCCTGCAACTCTCTGGCTCTAGAGTCGACCCCAAACAGGACCGGGGGCAACCCTCGATGGAAAGGAGGGTCGAGCTGGTCTGACTGCCAGCCCGATCCTCGGCTCGCCTCGCTCACCGAAGCGTCGAAGCCCTTGGGATTCAAAGAGCGAACACCCCGGCGTTGGGGCTATCCAAGGAAGAATATGGTGTGACTGTGGTTTTTAGAGTGGTTATGTTTATGGTGGTGATGCTCGAGTGCTGTCGCATCTGTAGCAGGTGGTCATGCTGCTGTTGCTGCAGCATGGCCACGGGGGCCGGTTGTTGAGTTATCATGATGAAGTAGCCAGTCGCTGCTGATACCGATGATGACTGTGGTGATACCTTTTCCTTTGGCTTATATGGCTGTAAGAAAATGATTCTGTAAGTGCTTGCCCGGTCACAATGTTATTAATGTTTTGAAAGAAGAGAAGTTGATGTCAAGAGGGGAGAACGCGTGGGCACCTCCTTAAATAAGATAGAGCAGGGGTCCTTGATGCGGGTGGCATCAGCTTGGTTTAGTGTCTCGGCAAGCCGGGATCTGCCGCCAGAAACCAATAGCATCGCGTCATCAATAATTTTTTTCCTCCAGTGTACCAAATATACCGCTTTTGTCACACGAGCACACCAACTTTGAGTGTTCTCATTCTCACCAAACATACTCTAGACAGAGTCTCTGTTTGGCGAGTACAACTTGAGTCTCATGGTGAATTAAGAGGGATGATGGCATGGCACAGTTGGGGGCGACATATTGGGAAGGGCTTGCGAGAATCATGATCGATGGAAGCCACGGGTTGCCTTCTCCGAGACAGCACGCATCATACTCATTAATCGTGGGATTGCGGTCCTACATAGACTGAGCTAATCAAGCAAAAAGCTTGTGGGTATCTAACTCATCGTTGCCCCCCTTCGCGCCGCTGCCGGTCCTCAAACCCATTTCGTCCTTCCTGGCCAACCCGCCCTCCTGCCGCTCCACCCGAGTCTGGTGCCGACTCGCCTTCTTCCGTCTGAGGTCTGACCGGACCTGGTTCGGTGACACGAACTGCCTGTTCTCGAATATTATCGGCCCGCCGAACGAGCCCTCCTGGATGACTATGGGCGTCAACACGAACCGTGGCCCGATCTCGACGAGGTTTATCTCCGTGTCCCTATTTCTGCTGCTCTTGTCCTTCGACGACGAAACAGCCTGGTCGCCGCCGTTCGTGGCCGCCGCAGTCGCCGACTGCTCTACCTCGTTGATCTGGTAGTTCCGCACCCAGATCTTCCCGTCCGCTATGCTGAACCCCATTACGTGGTCGACAAATGGCTTGGATTTCCTGGCTCCTTCTGGCACGCCGAAGATGTGAAGAAAGAGCTCCTTGATCACCCGGTAGTGTGGCTCCTTGTCGAACGCCGCGTCGAAGGACAACACGGGGCGCGAGCCCTTGAGACAGTTCCCCGTGAAGTGTAGCTCCTCCATCGTGTGCACTACGAGCAGTAACGCGAAGATAATTAGCATTGTGAAGTCTTCGAGCGGCGAGGTGGTAGAGGCTCCAGGAGTCTTACGGTTCTGAAGATGCAGCTTCACCGTTGGGCCGTTCGGGACTTTGGCGGCCCAGATATATAGATCTTGGCCCTTTCTAGCCTCGAAGAATAGCACGTTATTGCAGTTGTACAGCTCGGCTAGTTCGTTGAGCTGGTACAGCTTCGATTTCGAATCGAATTTAACGTCCTTCCTGCCGTGGGGCATCATGGCGGCCAGGTCATTGAGGAGATGGCGGTGGCTGGATAAGAGTTAGCAAGACAGCACGCGCAAATCTTCGGATCGAAAAATAGCCCGGGACAGCGGAGCATACCGAAATGTCACTCCCCTTGAGGAGAGAATCAGCACGCGCTGCTTGTTCTTGCGGATCGTAGGGCCGGAGGAATCGGCAGCCTTGTCTGAGGCCCCCTTCGAGAGGGACTTGTAGACCGCTGCCATGTTGGCGACGTCAAGCTGGTCCGTAGTCAGGTGCGGGGAGATACGGTAACGTCTTGATCAATTGGATAAAGATTGCTGGACGGTGATCTTCTTGCTGAATCTCATCGGCGCTAAAGTTGCAGCTTGTATGCAGCTCTCAATTTTTTTTTCTTGGGCTTGATAAGGCTGTGGAGTTTGATCTTATCGCGAAGTGAGGGGCCACCCCTGTCAACTCTGTTCAGTGCTCGACCCTGACCCCACACCGCCACGAGGCAGACAGCTGAAGACGACTCTGACCCGAACAGTTGTCGTAGTCGTTTGGGCAACAGTGAGATGACACCACAAGAGAAGGTAGGTGGTAGTTGCCTACGTGAGGTACCTGTTTCTCTCTTGGCTGCCTGGCCAACTGGCTTACGGACCACTATTTGGCATGGCTTAGTACATAAAACGTTCCCGAACTTGACCCTAGGTTGGACTGTGCTTTCGATAAGACCTCAGCGAACCTTCACCTTCCCGAAGCTGCCCGTCCTATATATGGAGAGAGGCGGGGATGCGTAAGACATAGGTGATACAAGACATCAAGTATTACTGTGAGATAAACTGTATGTAACTTGAACGAGAAAAAACAAATTGAAGCCAACGGAAGCCACAGACACGCATGGGGTAGACCCAGACAAAACCCGTGCAGAGAGAGCCCGTGAAGTGAACGAGAGATGAGAAAGGGCGGAAGGGGGAAATATCGGAGCTAAGAAAGGGCACGAAAGAGAGAAAGACAGAAAAAAGGAGTAAAAAGAAAAGTTAACTAGAGAACAAGTCCATCAGAGAAATCGTCATGATGCCCTTAGAAGGAGACAACAAGCCAGCATAACAAAGAAAGCCCCCGTTCCCTCCGAAGCTCAATCAGCTGACCTAGATCGGGCCAAAAATGCGCCGCCCTTGTATCACGCCTACCCTATGGCCGTAGGATCGCGGCCCGCATTGCATCCAGGAACTAACAGCACTTCCCTCCCTTCGCCGCAGCATCGGCCGGCGGGTTGGTGAGTGCGATATTGGTGCCCTGTTGTATCGATTGCCCTTCGCCTTGGTCCATGAGGGCCTTGCTGGACACGATGCGGTAGATCTCTGCAGGTTCCGAGCATCAGCAAAGCGGCTCTATGTAATTTCACAAAAAAAGGAGGCGCAGTGCAAAAGTGCGTCGTCCTACCTGTTAGGATATTCTGGAACGCGAGCTCGACGTTGCTGGCGTCGAGCGCAGACGTCTCAATAAAGGACAGATGATTCTCGCCTAATCAAATTTCAAGGTTGTCAGCTATCCTTCGGCGTATCAATGTGCTGGCGCTAACATCGCTGATAGGCAGCGATATTTCAACCAAGGCACGCCTATCGTTCCGTGGGGCTGAAAGTAGGCATACTCGCAAAGGACTTGGCCTCCTCGGTGGGCACGGCCCTCAGGTGTCGCAAATCGCTCTTATTTCCGACAAGCATGATGACAATGTTGGCGTCTGCGTGATCGCGCAGCTCCTTGAGCCACCGAGTCACGTTCTCGTAGGTCTGGTGCTTGCTGATGTCGTAGACGAGGAGGGCGCCGACGGCGCCACGGTAGTAGGCCGACGTGATGGCACGGTAGCGTTCCTGGCCGGCCGTGTCCCAGATCTGGGCCTTGATCGTCTTGGAATCGACCTGAATGGACCGGGTCGCGAACTCGACGCCGATGGTGGACTTGGAGTCGAGGTTGAACTCGTTCCGGGTGAATCGACTGAGCAGGTTGGACTTTCCGACACCGGAATCACCGATCAACACCACTGCATCCGGACAGGTATGATGTCAGTTTGGCGAATTTTCAGCGACTAAGAGGGAGGAGATGGGGGCGAGCACGGGGTGACAAGGCGCGACAAAGGTGTGCGCGAGGCAAATGTCCCGATGCTGGCTGGCGGCGGTGGTGGGCGGTGGTGGGGAGGGGTCATCGTCACCTTTGAAGAGGAACTGTAGATGAAGGCATAGCCGTCAGCGGAGAGGCCAGACAGATAAACAAGCTGCGATGCGCGAGTGCAAGAGGCGGATGGAAGACTCACATCATACTCGTCGTTTGCCATCTTGAAAGTCGCAGGGGCCGGGTACTAGCGAAGAGCTGGGCAGGTCGGGCAGCAGGTCGGGGGTTGGTGGGGGGAAGAAAGCCTAAGTTGCCGGTAATGAGGACGGCGAGTGTAGGTGTCAATAAAGTCGGTGATGCTTGGAAAAGAGAAGACAAGGGAGCAAGCCGATCGGGTCGCAGGCGGTCGGTGAATGGGCAGAGGCTCCACCGAGGCTTAGATGCAGGAAAGCGGAAGGGTTGGTGGAATGCCAGGTAATAAACCCCTACGGTGATTATGGACAAACTTGAATGGACTGTACTGTGCAGCGCTGTGGAGAGGCAACAGTGATTGAATGAGTGATCACAGATGGTGTTGGGCCAAAAGCACAGCCCACCATCAGAGGAGCAGAGGAGGTTGTGTGTGGCTTGAGTGGGGTGCCAAAATGCGGGCGTACTGTACCTGAAAAGAATGAAGTGAAGACGCTGTGGCTGGTAGCCGTAGTCCATGCAGCAGATACTGGAGAGAAGAGGGAAGGGAGGGAGACGCAAACGTAGCAAAAGGAAGGCAAATGAAGAGAGTTGTGATTGGGAAGTTGTAGTCGTCGCAGTTAATCGATTTTCACGGGAAGCTCTGACACAGTCCAGTTTACCCAATATTCGGAGAGAATTGCTATTGACGCATTAAATCTCCACAATTAGGGGCGCATTGGTTAGGCAGTCTGTACCATAGAAGTACCACCAAAAAACAGT
>PYST01000339.1:0-42020 GCA_003049485.1 Ophioceras dolichostomum | reverse complement strand
CTCCTCCCCCTCCTCCGCCTCCCCCCTCGGCTCCACCCCCGGCTTGTTCGACACCCCACCCTGGCGTCAGGCCATAGAATCGGCCGGCGGAAAAGGCCAGCTTCCCCCTCGTACCCTGTCGGTCTCTTCCCAGCCGGCACATCCCGCCTCGCCACCTCACGACAGCGAGTATGGACCGTTGCCCACATTTGTCGAGGAGTGGGCGGACTTCGACGAGACGTTCGCCGATGAATTCGGCGAGCTTGTGCCTTCAGGAGGAGGAGGAGCAGCCAATGCTGCTCCTCTTCTTCCTCCTCCTCCTGCTGCTGCTACTACTGCTGCTGCTGCTGCCGCTGCTGCTACTACTGCCCCTGAGATTCCGAGTTGGCTGGTGGAGTCCAAGTGCCCCATGGACCCGGAGGAGTCCGTGGGACCCCCACTGCCGGGGCGGGCGTGGCCGAGGCTGCTGATGATCAATGGGCATCTGCGGCCGCTGCAGGCGGGGGGAAGGAGACTCCATGAGGACTGGGAGGATGGACTCATGGGTGATGAGTTCATCAAGCTTTGAGCTCGGGTAAGAAATGGAGGGGAAGAGGGTGAGGAGGACGACTGGAACTGGAACTGGAACTGGAACTGGAACTGGGAGCGGGGTGATACTGTTTGTGTAGCTAAAGAGGTTTTCCTTGACAGCGGCCAATACCAGGTGTGCTTGGGTTGTGGTTTTTTTTGGAAGCATATCAAGAGAGCGAAAGGATCAACGAAAGGAAGGGCATTGCCAATAATTTTGTTTCCACAGTGGATCAAAAAGGGGTCTCTCCGCATTGGTCGGTTTGAGAAATGCACTCCATAGCTGGTAGCCCCTACATCGTACAGAGTGGAGGAGGACGGTTTCCTCCTCACAAAATCCACACATCCGGCCTTGTTGTCCGGACCATCCAGCAACGTACCACCAACCTCCCTATGCTGTATTAGTCCTCTCCCACCTCTCGTCGTAGGTTAGCCGCACCTTACGCACCCACTCCACCCGCCCACTCACTCACTCACTCACTCACTCACTCACTCACTCACTCATTGACTCGCCCGGGTGCTTGCTTGCTCGGTTTCCCTCCTTGCTACACCCTCCGACCTTCCCCAATCCCCGCCGCCTCCTTCAGCCTCGCCAGCCTCCCCTCCTCCCAAGCCCGATGCCACGCCTCGACCTTCCCGCCGAGCACCACCACGTTCTTGGGCTCCAGCAGCACGGTGCCCCGAGCGACGACGGTGCCCCGTCGGAGCATCACCTTCTCCCCGATGAACGTCGTGCCCACGCCCAGCTTGTCCACGCGCGAGAGCTCGAGGGCGAAGAGCTTTTGGCCTGCGCAGTCTTGGAGGGTGAGGCGGTGGGTGTCTTTTGGGCCTGATGTTGCTGCTGGTGCTGTTGCTGTTATACTTGGAATTGTTGTTGTTCTCTGTGGTGGTGGCGGCTGGGAAGCATCATCTTCTCCTGCTTCTCCTCCTCCGTCGTCGTTGGCGTCGTCGTCGTCCCTCACGGAAGGCAGTCGGACGATCTGGCGGCCCTGCTTCTTCTCGCCGCGCGCGACGGACTCTAGCTCGTCGACTTGTTCCCATCTGCTGCGTGAGAGGTTCTCGATGTCGAGGATCTGCACGACCATGTCGTTCGGGAGGCGGGCTTCTTGTATCTCTGGCCCTATTTTGGTTCCGGTGCCGGTGCCGGTGCCGGTGCCGACCCCGACACCGACCCACGCCGGGAAAGTGCCGCCCTTGCTCGCGTAGGTGGGGTCCAGCAGGCCGGGCGTTTGGAGGTCTGCTGCTAGGATGCGAGCGCGCGCGGTGGCGGTGAGGGATTTGAGAGGGGGTAGGGGACGGGGCCGCGATGAGAGGAGGGCGGACAGCCAGGTGTTGGAGGGGGGTGGGAGGGAGGTGGAGGTGAGTGATTGGCGGATTTGGGCTGTTGTTGCTTCTGTTGTTGTTGATGATGCAGACATGACTGCTCGTTTCATTTCATTTCATTTCCGGCTGCTCTTGATGCGGCTTTGGTTCTGTAGGAGCTGTGTGGTATACAAAGTTACGCTTCGTGCGAGCAATAGTTGTGGAGGTGTGTGTGTGTGTGAAGTGGAATCTTGTCGTCTGATTCGTGAAGTGAGGGTGCGAGAAGCTGCAAATGATGGTTGTTGGTGATCACATCAACGATTGGAGGCAAGGAGCGCGCATTCGTGCAGCTGGGTTGTACTGGGGGCGCCCTGTAAAACGCCCTGGACAGCGGCCCACGTACCCAGAATTCAGGCTTGATACTGCTGATTGAACAGCATCACACAGCTACATCTGATGTAAGCTGGTGGTCTGTGTTTGCTGGAACCGAGCTTACCACAGCAGTCTATGTTCGTTTGCGTGCGCATGTTCAGATACGCATACAGGCATATCTTTTATTTCCAATGGTTGGGCTTGGAAGTATAATATTATCTTGTCTATCCTGAAATATAGGTAGACACGTACATCCCGTAGTCATATCATTATCAACGCCGTTCGTATTTTTGTAGCTGCGGTCCCAGCATGCAGATATTCACAAGTCCTCGTCCTCCAACTCGTCATCCGTCGACCGGCCCATCGACTCGTCCGAGTCCGCCACCGACCCGGCCTGGCCGGGAGAGCGAAAGCAGCACGTGGCGCAGAATGACTGGCTGCCGCGCTGCGACTCGGCCACCGTCTTGTCGAACAGCTCGAACGGCTTCGTTCGTCGAGCCGGTAGGACCTGGAGCATGTCGGCGATCCACTCGAGAGGCACGCAGTCGTCGCTCTCGTCGTCTTCTCCGTCGTCGTAGACGTGGTGCTGGTTGTGATGGTTTCGGTGGTGTCGCTGCTGGTTGTTGTCTGAAGCCGGGTTGGAGGTCGATGCTGCTGTTGTCGACGATGTAGACGCCCTCCGTCGCGCCCGCATCTGCTGCCGGCGCAGCTCCTCCATCCACGCCTGCAGCACATTATCGTCATCTTTTCCCACATTCTGGTAGAAGCAGGCGCTGTCGGAGCGGTCCTTGAAGAAGACGCGCATCTTGCGCACCGAGACGCCGTTGAGCACCGTGCACATCTCGAGGAACACGCAGCCGAGCGACCACACGTCGGCCGACTCGTTCTTGGCGCCACCACGGGCCACCTCGGGCGAGGCGTACACCCAGGTGAGGCCCTGGTCGGCCGTCGTGGTGGCGCGGGACAGGCCCTCCCAGCTGCGCGCGATGCCGAAGTCCGTCAGCAGCACCTCGTCGGCGCGGACGAGGATGTTCTGCGGCTTGATGTCCTGGTGCACCACCTTGTTGGTGTGCAGGTAGTCGAGCGTCCCCGCGAGGCAGCCGAAGAATCCCCGCATGAGGGACTTGCGGTCCGGGTCCTTGAGGGCGAGGTCGTAGTATTTCTCCAGGTTGCAGTCCGCGACGGGCCGCATGATCAGGGCGAAGTACCGTGGGTCGGAGTAGCTACCGATCTGTTATGTTGTTTTTAGTGTGAAGTTAGCTATGATCGCCGGCGGGAGGACGGGCATTGCCGCGTGAGTTGTCACTCGTTCTGTTTCTGGCAGCTTACCAGCTCGATGCAGTGTCTGTGGCTTATTTCCTTCAGGATCTTGAGCTCGTTGATGAACGTCTTGCTCTCGTTCTTGGACCGGTCGTGCGGCCTAACGAATAGCTTCCTGACGAACTCCTGATTGCTAGTGAGGCTCATGACCTTGTCGACCGAGCCGTGAGCGCCGTGACCGAGGTGGGCGCGTACCACGAAGGGTAACGGCTCGCCGTGGCGGAAGTGGGAGTGCCTACGGTTCTCGCCCTTGTCGTCGAGCTTCGAGCCGCGCTCGAGCTTGAGCGCCTTGGAGAAGACCACGTGCTGCGTGTTCAGGAACTGAGACCGGTGCGGCTGCACGAGGACCTTCGGCAGGGTGTTGTTGGAGAAGGGGAACCAGATGTCATTCATCTCCTTGCTCAGAAACGAGTCTATCGCCTCAACTTGACCGACGAGGCGCAGGACGGTGTAGATCCTCGGGACTTTGCTCCACCTTGTGTGCCCGGTGTTTCGGAGGTAGGTCGAGATCTCTTCGAACTCGACGTCCGTGTATTCCCGCTGTGGAGGCTCCTCGCTGTCCATATCAGGGTCAGGGAACAGTCTCCCGATTCCGTCGAAGTCCGGAATTGAAACTGCTACGGAGGGTCCTGGTAAAGGCTCCTTCGACGGCGGGTCGTCATTTGGAATCCGCATGACAGTTGGCGCGTCGTGCCCGGGCCGGCCGGCCCCAGTGAGGCCGCCCCCGGCCGGGTTATTGGCTGGGGCTTCCTCTGCCTCCATCGCCGCGGCCTCTTCTGCGGAGGGAGCGGACGGTTTCGCATCGTTCCGTGGTTCTGGAGATGGGCTAGCATGGAGTACCGTGATCGGGGACGGAGGACGAGGTTGTGGATGATGTCCCTCCTCCTCAGGAGGAGTCTTGGGGATATTTCTGACAGGAACCTGGTTGGTTGAAAAGTGAGCTGTGGCCGCAGCGGGAGCTGAGTCGGAGGTTCTATCTTTCCATGCACCAGGCGGCAGGACGGTCGCTTCAGTGCTGCTAAAGCTACCCTCGTCCGGATCAGGAGTGCGAATAGTGGCAGGTGCCTCGGCCTTTCTGGTGTGAGGAAGCTTATCTTCCGGACTCGCGGGCGTTGGAGGGACGACAGGGGCGGGGACGTGCTGAGTGACTAGTGGCACCTCGAGTTCTTCCTCCTCCTCCTCTGCCAAGTAGTCGTCAAGCCGGTCCGAGAGGCTCTCTAGTCGCCGTTCCTGGATCTCGTACTCCTTGAGCTCGGCAGAATAGTTCTGGTCCAGCCAGCCGGCGATCCCGCTGACGCCTTCACTCAGGAGTGCAGTCCAGGCCGTCATCTTCAGAGAGGCCACTCTTTCTCGCAGCTGCCTCACCTGTGAGAGGAGCCGCTTCAGGACGGGCGCCGACTCTTCGGCAAGTCGCAACTCATGGCTGAGCATTTCCATCTGCCGGACTTTTTCGCGGTATTCATCGACACTGGCGCCCCTGTTCTGCTCGGCCCACTTGCTCATCGCCTCGAGAAGCTTCCCTAAAACTTTCGCTCGCGTTGTAATGGCTATTCGACCTGGGAGCTGAGCCTGCTGCCGTCGTACTTTTAGCAGGGATTCCTCCATCGCATACCGGGCCTCAAACCGCTCGGCAACTCGCTCACTATTTCGCTTCGCCTCTTCTCGCTTGGCCTCTCGCTCGGCGTCTGTAGTCCAAGCTGCCATAGCCTCTCTGAAGCGGGCATCCGTTTGGTTCCCCAGCATAGTTTGGTCCTGCCGCATAGAGTAGGACAATATGTGGGCCAGGGTCAAGTCATTGGCCATGAGGCAGCGGACAAAGGAGGTGGTAGATCTGGTAAACGGGTCTTGGGCCGTGATGGTCGGTTGACCATCCGGTTCCCACCGAGCCGTAATTCTGACGACAGTTAACTTCACATTGAGGCGATCCCCGAGCCTCAGCTTCCGCAGGTCGAGCGCGCCCATATGTCGATTAGATGGCACGTTCGGGCCTTCGCCATCGTAAATTTGGACAAACGGCTGCGCTGATGAGACACCGAGATCCCCCAACACGAAGTCGGACGTCCTTTGCAACGCAAGCTCTGTCCCTCGAGCGAGGATGGTCGCTATGTTGTCGCAGTCGGGGTATCCAGGTTTGGCAATGTGTATGCTGACGGGTGTCAGCGTGGACACTTGAATGTGCTGAAGCGTCCCGATCGTTTCTGCTGCGGCAGCAGAGAGTGCGGCCCCCTGCGACTCGGATGATCTCGCGCAGAAGCTTAGAGGTATCGTGTTGTCAAAGTACTCCAGCCACATATCCCGGAGTCCCGGCATGCGAGACCCTCCGCCTGTGAAGATGATCTCGGTAACGTCTGCCTTGAGCAGGCCAGATACCAACCGCGTGGCTCCAAGACTCCTCACCAAACTGTCGACACTCCCATCAAGGAGGTCGGCGCAGAGGGCATCAAATTCGTAGCGGTAGAGTGTGACAATGCCATCGACGAGATAGGCGTCATTGAATAGGGGCTGGATGTCGATATCGACCCCGTCGTTTGTCCCGAGCTGTTTAATGGCTGTCTTGACTGCGGCACGGACGCGGGCTCGATTTCCCGGCCCAAAGCCCGGCCATTTCATCCATATTTTGCCCACGAGCCAGTTCTCCAAACGGTCGGCATAGGAGCTGGCTCCAAGGTCGGGCCTGCTATCGACTGCGAGAATCCGAACCGAGCCACGATGAATGCGAGCGATCCCCGTGTTGCAGTAGCAGGCGCCGAGGTCGAGGAACGCCACGATCCTCTCTTGGGTCTCCCAGGGCCTGAAGTCCTTGAGGGCAACTGAGGCAGCCACTGCGTCGATGGTGCCAACGAGGTGGCATCGAATGAAACCAGCGCTCGTAGCCGCCGCCTGGACCTCCTCACGCTGCACGGCTGTGAAGCACGCCGGCACAGTGACGTGAGCCCTGGTAACCGCAGCCCCAAGATACGCCTCGGCAGTCAACCTGGAGAACCGGAGGAGCATGGCATAGAGCTCAACGGCGGTGTAATCGTCTCTGAATCCTCTGAAGTGATCAACTACGGGGGAGAATGTTGCCCTGGCGCCCGCAAAACTGAAATTCTCACAAATGGTAGCGTCCTGGAGACGATGCCACTCCTCCCCAGGAGGCTGGGGTCCAGTACCCAGGAAGCGCTTGAAGCCATAGACAGTGTTTCCCGGGTCCGAACGGCCACAATCCCGCGCGGCGCTACCGTAGAAGACACCAGTGTAGCCGGCAAACGCGACGAACGAAGGGAAGAGAACGCGGCCGGTCCCCTTCTCGGGGATTGTCTCTAATCCGCCCCTACGGAAGACCGCTACGCGTGTATTAGCGGTCCCAAGGTCGATGCCCACCGCCCAACCGTCCAAGGGGCTGCGATCCGCCATGGTGAAGAGCCGATGAAGCACCCCCGTGTCGTCCGCAAGAGCTGAAAATTGCTCTGGCGGGCCACACGGGAGCACGGGAAAGCGTCAAGTAGGAAGCAGTAAATCGGGAGAAAAAGGTAAAAGGGTGGGGGAACACAGGGACAGCTTGTAATAACGGCAAAGCGAACGCCGACTTTTTCAACTACCCAAGAAATCACGTTGACTTG
The DNA here is from genome assembly GCA_003049485.1 of Ophioceras dolichostomum. Lineage (NCBI taxonomy): Eukaryota > Fungi > Ascomycota > Sordariomycetes > Magnaporthales > Ophioceraceae > Ophioceras > Ophioceras dolichostomum. The sequence continues at coordinate 34,878 of PYST01000339.1, read as the reverse complement.
GTCAAGGTGCGTACGGAATTTCGAGGTGGGTTGCCTCTCCGCCCGCGAGGCTGGATGGCCGATGCGGCGGCAGGTCACTTTGGGGGCTGAAGTTGTGCGACCTTTTTCCACTCCAAAAAGCTATGAAATCACCTGACCCTGCCTTCCACAAAAAAAAGCGCCTCGAAGCCAGCCAGAAAGCTGACACCTCACACAGAGATGCTATCCAGCCTGTGGATTACGCGCTCGCCGAAGTCGAGCTGCAATTGGGCGCCATCGTCACCCCCGTCCCTCCCCTCGCTTTCCTCCGCGACACTGCCACCGCCACCAAACTCGCCCCGCAGACAGGCCTGCACCGCATTTGCATAGGACTCTCCCGCATCAGCCTCAAGCCGGCCCACGCTTTCAATCGACAGCAGTTTCTCCCGGACGCCCTTGACGTCTGCGGATCGGAGGCGCCCTCGCGGACCCTTCTCGGTGTCCAGCTTCAGGCCCAGAAACTCATGCACGGGACTCCACACGCCAATCTCGAAAAGCACGACCCCCAAACTGTAGATATCGTAGATCTTCCGGAATCCTCGCTTGCCATCGCGTGGAAAATCGAACTGCGTCATGGGGTGACGGTACAGGTCATGGAGGCGGTTCTCGGCCGGGCGCTCCGTGACCTCGCCAGGGCTCGCGGGGCGGGAGTAGTCAAAGCCCGCGAGGAACGGCCGCGGCGGGGTCGAAGATGCGAGGATGTTGTACTTGCCGGACGGTCCCGCCGTGGAGGAGGAGAGAAGGACCACGCTCTCGCTTCGCAGGCCCTTGTGCAGCCAGTTCGTGGCGTGCAAGAACCAGATCGACGAGGCGACCGATCTGGCAATCTGCACGCGCTTGTTGAGCGACGGCTTCCGCGCCGACGAGAGAAGGTCGGAGAGCCGGACGGGGGGACTGAGGGAGATGCATTCCAGGCGGGTCTCCTTGTTGGCGACGACGGCGTCCGTGTCGAAGCCGAACACAAATCCGTAGCGGTTCAGGTCCGGCTCGTGCACGTAGCCCCGGCACGGAGGTAGCCGGAATTCCTCGGGCTTCTTCCCGTCGCGCAGGAGAGTCGCGAGCCGGGAGATGCGGTCCTCAATGAAGGGCGGCGGATCCTCGTCTTCACCGACGGGCTCGTAGTATCGCCACTCCACCCAGACGGAAGCGTCCTCGTACCTCGCCGAGGACCGCGCCGGCTTTTCCGGATCTTCGCTCCCAGCTTCATCAACCATGTCCACCAGGTCGTCGCTCCACAGCATAGCGTCCCGGCTGGACGCCGCATCGCCGAGATTGGCCGCCACAGCCTGCTGGTCCGTGTCGCCACCGCTATCACGGCCGCTCCTCTCGTTCTCGATAGCGAGATTGAGCGCCTTGAACCGCGTGAGGCTGACCAGCCGCTTCGTATGCGACGCCACATCCGCCGAGGCCTCAGCTGATGATGACTTGTTGTCCGCGGCGGCGGCAGTAGCTACGACGGTCAGAGACGACATGAGGGCGAAGAGGTCGTCGAGTTTGTTGTTGGCCTGGAGGATGCTCATGTACGAGTCCTGCTGCATGCGGTAGTGCATCTCGCGCTGGTGACGCTCGAAGAAGAACATCATGTGCTCGTTTAGCTTGCCGAGCTTGGAGAGGAGCGTCTCGAACTCTTCCCTGTCGAACGCGGCCCACTTGATCTTGCCGGGGAACTTGCGCGTCTTCTCGATGAAGACGAGCGCCCTCTTGCGGAGAGCGGAGCTGCTGGGCTTCTGTATATCGCAGAAAGAAAGAAAATAACGAGGATGAGAACTGTTAGATCTAGACAGAGCTTGCATTGAAACGACAGGGTCAAGATCAAGAGAGAGCAGATGATAAATTAACGTACCAGCCCAGACCCCGCGTCATCCTCATCCTCGACCTCGATCTTCCTGATGTCGGCAGGCTCCAGATCGTGCTTCTGGCCAAGCTTAGTGAGCTCGAAGAGAACTTGCTTGATCTCCAGCAGCGCGTCGTTCACGAGATGCTTGTTGAGAGACAAGCCAGGGCTCAGGGAGCTCTCGTCCTCGGACACGCCGGCCAGCACGCCCCAGTCGATGAGCTTGTCCCGCTCCATGCAGAGCCGGACCCTGAGGTACCGAGCGGAATTCGGCATGTCCGAGGCATCCTCCAGCAGCTTGTAGACTATTTGTAGTTGGGCGTTAATGAGTGATCCGATCCTGGGGAATAGAGGAATTGCTAAGGCTGAGGCGCAAGCTATTGGGATTCAATATGTAGGTAGGTAGGTATATACCTTTCACGCAGATGGCGAAGAGTTCGAAGCTCAGCGTGACAGCTTCCATCTTGTTTCCCTCGACTTCGATGCGTACAACTGGCGAGACTCAAGTCGTTTTCAAGTTGATTCCTGAGATAAAGCTGAACTTGTTGGCTGTTGGAAAACGAATAAGTTCAAAACGAAAAGCTCACAAGATCTTCGGCCCGTCAGCCAGAGCCTTGCCATCAGCAACAGGCTACGGGCCCCAGCCAAGAGGGTGTGCTACAGCATGCATAGCGGGACACTGCCACAACAGCGGCTGTAGAGTTCCCCACTGCCACTTGCCATGCTCGGATCTTCCACACACAAGGGCCTATCTTGCAATAGCGGGATAGTTGCGGGCGAAGACATCGTGACGATAATATCTTTGTGGATATTGAAACAGGTGGTAGTCGCTTTTTCGGCACAGTTTGTTTGGAATGTCAAATTAAGCTTCTCGCACCCAGGGTATGCCTGGTGGGAGGAGCCCCGCCAAGGCTAATACGTAATCACTAATTCCTGATGCCCCAAGCATTTGATCGTCAGTGATCCAACGCTCCATTCTCACGACAGCTCCATCTCGTGAAATCCCCTTTTCTCTATCATCGGCGCAGTATATAGCACGACAGCTACAGCCGCCGAGAAATCTCGACATCTTGCCGTCTTCTGTACCCCACGCCTAGACGTAGTCCAGCAAGGGGTTTAAAAATAATGTCCACAATCGCCTCCCCCCGCGAGGCGCCGTCCACGCCCGTGCCCCGACGAATGCACTCCTCGAACCAGACGCCCTCCTCCTCCTCACGCACCTCCCTCGACGGCGGCGTCGGCGTCGGCGGCCCCAACCACCCACGCTCCGCGACCTCCTCTCCAAACCCTTCCTCTTCTTCTTCCGCTCCCACAATAGCAGTACCGACACCACCAGCAGGAGCGGCGTCCTCGGCGGCCGCGAAGCGCAACCGCGCCGCCCTGCGAGAGTTCTACAACCTGAAAAAGAACAACACCGGCGGGACGCCAGAGATCGAGATCGAAACTGATGCTACTAGAGGAGCAGACCACCACCTGCACGCGGGCTACTCGGAGGTGCCCCCCAGCGAGATGGACGCCGCCAACTTCGACGCGGCGGCCTTCGTGGCGCGCGCCGCCGCCGAGAGCTCGCTGGCGGACCTGCTGCGGACGTACGCCAGGGTGCTGGGCGAGACGAGGGCGCTGGACGCGGAGAAGAAGGCGCTGGTGTATGATAACTACAGCAAGTTGATTGCTGCTACTGAGACGATACGGAAGGTGAGGAAATGGAGAGGCTTTACTCTCTTCTCTTGAGCTCTTTGTATGATATGCTATGCATAGGTGATCTATCTGGTGAGGGAGTCTTGGCTAACGAAAGGCTACATACGCCATTGTCCATTAGATGCGCGCAAACATGGACCCCTTAAACCCAATGGCCTCGACGCTCGACCCCGCCATCGCGCAGATCTACTCCCAGGCGTCGTCGATGCGAGAGGCACTGCGGCGCGAGGTGCTGCCCCCGGAGGAGCTGGCTGAGCGTCGCAGGGGCGCGGAGAAGAGGGAGCGCACGAGGCAGCTCGCGGTGAAGGTGCTGGCTACGCCCGAGAGGTTACGGCGGCTCGTGGGTGAGGGGAAGGTGGAAGAGGCGGAGAGGGAGTGGGAGCTGCCGCGTAGGCTGCTGCTTGCGTGGAAGGAGAAGGGGCTTGGTGGAGAAGACGTCCGGGCATGTTTGGAGGAGGGGGATGCGGCGCTTAGGGGGTCGAGGGAAGGGGAAGAGGGGGAAGGGGAAGGGGAAGGGGAAGGGGGGAGTTGAGGGTTGATGTGACGATCTCAGTTTTGGTACATCCAGGCATAAATAAATCGTGGATGAGCGAGCGGTTCTTTAATTTGTAGTGTCTACACCGCCTTTAGCAACTGCGCAACATCAACGATTTCGAATGGGTCCCCATCTTTCTCGCTAACGAGCACCTCGACATCGGGATGCGTCCTCTTCAGCTCCGCTTCCAGCTGGCCCTTAAGCGCAGCCCTCAGGAACCCCCTCTCCGAGTTGCTGTGGAACAGCGTGGCCACGACCTTCCCCTTCATGACTGCGGCCAGCGCCTCATGGTGGCTCATCTCGCCCGTGACGTACAGGTCTGCATCGCAGCCGCGGAGCACGTCGGCGCCGGAGCCCGCGCACACGCCGATGGTGCGGACCTCCCGCGCCTCCAGCGGTGTTGTTGTCGTCCGGTCGTACGCCACCGAGATGTATTTGCGGCCGCCGGTGTTCCTCGCGAGCTCGCGGAGCAGCACCGGCAGCGGCTGCGGGTCGGCGAGCGTGCAGACCCTCCCGTAGCCCGCGCCTTCTCCGTTGTAGCCCTCAGGCAGCGGGCCGGCGACGGGCTTGGCGGGCACCCGAGAAGTGACACTCACGTTTGGAGGAAGCACGCTGTTGAGCAGCCAGTCGCTGATGCCGCCGACCGCGGCGTCTAGCGCGGTGTGGGGACTGTAAACTGCGATGTTGAGCTGCACGAGCTTCAGGAGGAACTGCTGCTGCTTGTCGGCTAGCGTGATGGATTTTAAGCCTCTGAAGATTGGAGGATCTAGATAACTTAGGTAGTTAAGAGCAAAAGAATGGATTTAGTCAAAGTAAGTAACCGCAGCACCATCGTAAGGAAAGAGGAGTCAGTTCTCATGGAAAAGCGACGCACGGTAGCTGACGATGACGGACGCGCCCTTTTTTATGGCCTCGTCCGCCACTCTGGGCGTGAGATCGTTGGTGAGAAGCACCACCGGCTTCCGCGGGCACGACGGGTCCTCGGCAAAGTTCTCCAGCAGGAGGCCGACGTTGTCCCAGGCTCGATCTGCGAGTTCCTCCGGATAGCTGGGTGAGTTGAAACTTGTTAGAAGGGGTGGACGAAGCCAACCTAATACACACACTCTCTCTCAAAACACAACCTAGAAAAAATCTGACTAGCCAGTAAAGGCAAATCATACAGAGATTTCATTGCGCCAACAACGGCCTGGGTGAATTCGTTTGAAACGCCTTCGTCGGATTTTGAATCCATGGTTGAGAGTGAGCGTGTCTGTCCCGCCGTAGAGTACCTTGGAACCGGAACGTGTCGAAAAAGACGGGACCGAGGACGACAGAAGGGATTGGCTAAGGTTGTTTGCGGGATTGACGGGACTCGAGGCTTCGCGGCGGCGAGACGTCTGAGGATCCTCGTGGATCTGGCACAGAGAGACATTCACGCAGCTTTGACACTTAGGCTCTCCTACGTGATTCTGACCTAATGCTGATTTGTGGCGTTTAGACGGCGATGTTCGCGATTTGATGCCCCCAGCCAGCCGCGTTCATCTCCTCAATGTCTGGCTGGGCGCGATGCTGACTCACCGTAGGCCCCTGTCGAGCCCTGCAGCTCTCCACTCTGCATGCATTCTTCCACTAACCTCAACCACTGTGACGCCATAACCATGGTTGATGGTTAACCCCGCCATAGGCTGTGCGTGGCGGGAGGTAAAATGCGGGGGCACAAAGACTGAAGCTTCCATACCTCCTCTCAGCTTCCTCATCAACTCCGCAACAAACCGTTTCCCCAAATCTTATCAATCTCATCGGCCGAAGAAGACACCCTCGGAAATGGCCGAGCCCTCGTCCATCACAGAAGCGACCCTCAAGGACGCGCTGACCGAACGGCTCAAGGCGGTCCATGTCGAAGTCACCGACATGTCAGGTAAGCTAAACCCAACCCGCTACTAGGTCACTGAGCTACGATCCTCCTGCTAGCCTACTCGCTCGGTGGTGGTCTTTGAAAAAAAAAACAGCCGCTTGTAGCCATGGCCGATCTTCGGAGCTCCTTAAACCCACATCACCATGCTACTGTAGCCTTGCTTTTGTTGTATCCCGGCTAACCACGGAACTTCCTCGTTTCCTTCTTTTGCTTGTGATTTTCGGCTTTGGACACACACACGCATCAGGGGGCTGTGGTCAGTCGTTCACTTCACTGATCGTCTCGCCCGAGTTCGCTGGCAAGAACTCCCTGAAGAGGCATCGGCTCGTCAACGCGGTGCTCAAGGAGGAGATCGCGCAGATCCACGCGTGGAGCGCAAAGTGCCAGACCGAGCAGGAGTGGGAGCGTGACAAGGCCGCGGCGGCTGTGGAGGGCCCGCCGCTCGATGGGACTGTTGATGGGCAGGTGGTTGGGGTTAAGGAATAGACATGTGAGAGAGACTGGGAGATGTGTGCTCTCGGAGGATTGTGTCAAGGGAGCGAGGAGATACGGGCTCTGCGGTTGGTGAACTGGAAGACACGGCTGGCGAACATCTAAGTTTTACGATATCCCCCATCCATTTTCTTCTTCACTTTGACCAGATCTGAAATCTAGAGTCTGTCTGAGTTTGATAGCAGGCGGGGTAATAGAAAGCACAACTTGAATAGGTATGAACTTCAGATCATGGTGGTAAAGGAACTCCCGCTAACAACCAAAGGAGTTTGGGACCGCTTGTAATGATACAACTCGTACCTCATGCTCCTCCATCGTGCTGCCTACCTACCTGGGGTATACGATCCGTTCCCAGAACGCCATGACAAAACTACCTAGATACTACCTTAGACAATCCATCATACAGTCGTTGTACACAAACATCTATCCTCAACACGCTGAAATACAGAAACAAATACGTCATCCATCATACATTCCCATCCGCCTTCAGGACCTCAGCCTGCGGTTGACCGCCCCCAACCAACCTCCTCCTCCACCTCTCTCCCCACGCCCCAAGCACCCCATTCTTCTTCCTGTTCTCGCTGTCCGGCGCCGTCAAAGGCGAGGCCTTATTAGCACCCGCCCCCGCGCGCGAAGACCCAACCCTCTTCTCCAGCTCAGCCTGCATCCTCCTCTTAAACCTCCTATTCGCCGTAGCCCTCTCCGTGCCCGTGCCCGTTCCCATCCCAGTCCCAGCCCCAGTCCCTGCCGCAGCACCACTAGAAGTACTACGCCCGCCACCACCATGACTCACCACCCCAACACCAGCCGCAAGGCTCTGCAGCTCCCTCCGATGCCTCGTCTGCTCATCAACCCCCCTAAAGAACCCCTCCACCCAGCTCCCCAGCCGCTTCGTCATCTCCATCCCTTTTCTCGTCTGCAGGATCAGGATCAGCACGAAGAACGGCACGCACACCGTGATCATCGTCACGGGGAACCGCCAGTCGTCGGGCGCGAACTTGAACTCCGTGATGCCGAACACAGAAGTCACAAAAGTGAGGGGTAGGAAGACCATGGAGACGCTCGTGAGCACCTTGATGTTGTCCCCCTGCTCTATGGCGCGCCGCGACTCCTTCACTGACGACCCGGAGAAGAGCTGCTCGCGTAGAGATTTGATTTCTTTCCGTAGCTGCTCGTTCTTGTGGTATACACCCGCTAGGTCCTCGAGGGTGCGTTTGAGCTCGAGGCGGAGGACGGCCATTTTGTCGAGGTAGTTGCGGGTTTCTACCGAGGTTGGTGGCGGATCTGGTTGTTGTCCTTGTCCTTGTCCTTGTCCTCCTGTCTGTTGTTGTTGGGGAACAGCAACAGCAGGAGGAAAAAGCGGCCAAAGCGTCTCGTGGCGGCCCTCCCAGAAGTCGTTGGTGAAGGTGTCGACGTAGGCGGCCATCATGGACTTGATGCCGTCGTTGATGAGCGCGAGGGAGTTGTAGGCCCAGAAGTAGCGCCGGCTGTAGGTGAAGTACTTGTCTTCGAAGAGGAGCTTGTCGCGGAGCTTGACTTCGAACATGAGTTGGTTCTGCGATGCATCACAAGACGAGGGCGTCAGTCAGCCAGCCAGCTGTGTCCATCCCTCGCTACCTCCCACTAAATGGGGGTGGACGGTAGATAAACATCATTATCGGAAGCGTGTATGGGACCTGGCAGAAACTTACAGATGGCGTGATGAGCTTGGTGATCATCTCGTACAGCCTCGTATAGCGCTTGACCGCGTCCCTGTATTCAGCAGCGAGCGAGTCCAGGAACGCGTACGGCCCGCTGTAGAAGTGCTTCTTCAGGTCATCGCTGCGCAGTGAGTGCTCGTCGTCCGGGTAGCTCTGGATGTGCAGGAGGTGCCACGGCGCGAAGTGGTCGAACACGGAGCCCGTCTGCACAACCCTCCTTCGCCGACTGCGTTTCTCTACCAGCTTAACCGGAGGACCGCCAATGGATAGAGCTAGGACGGAGCTGCACTCAGTGATGTCGATGTGGTCGGGCGACTTGTGGTCCTGTGACCGCCGATCGAACTGCTGGAAGGGGGCTGGGGTGAGGCCTTCGCCGAGCACGGTGTAGTACTTGAATACGAAGTAGAAACTTCGTCGGTGCAGCTCGGTGTCTTCGTAAGCTCGAGACATGTACGCCTGATGAAGTGTTAGCTGTGTCTATTGTGACTGGCGAGGAAGAAATCAGAGCGACGCAAGGAGGAGGGACAAGGGGGCGGCTGCTAGGAAGCATGGAGGGTCTTACTCTGGTCTTTCCCTTGTTTTCTTGGGTAGTGACGAGATGCTGGAGTAGCTCATCCATGTCAAAGTGCTTCGCCATGGTCAAATGGACAGCACTCAACACTGCTGGAGACGGTTCTTGAAGGATCGTCATTCGACCAACGGCTCCGAGCTCGGGACCAAGCTCGGGACCTACCGAGATGTCATCGCGAGGCGACTGCGCTTGCTCTGCTGCCTCAGGAGCCAACTGTCCTCCTCCAGTAGCGGGTGTATTGACGTTGACGTCCTGTTTGTAATCCATAAGAGTTAATCGATTATTGTCCGGTAGTAAAAAAAAGGTCCAGGGTGAGTTCGTGGCTCACAGATACGTACCTTGAGGGTGTTCCAGACAGTCCTCATATCGAGACCGCCCTCACCAACAGGGCCTCTGTCATCGTGCCTGGCCAAGGCCATGCAATCTCGGCCGACGTCGAACACTTCATACGTGGGCGCGGGATACAACTCGTCGTCTCGGGTGATTTCAAACAGCTTAGCCACGTCTAGCTCGTTTCGGCGCCGCCACACCTCGTCCAGGAGCGCGACCATGGTGCTGGCCTGTGACTCGTCAAGCTGGCGGATGTGCAGGAGAAGCTCCTCCTCAGAAAAGGACTCCTCGGGCAGCAGCCTCTGGACAGAGGCAACACGGGGCATCTCAAAGATCGAACGAGGCGCCGGTAGATGAGGAAGTGAATGGATAAAGTCGAGGTCGTCTTCTGTGTCATGCTCCGAGTCGTTGTCGTACAGAGAGGCCGGAATGGTTCCCCTAGACAGGAGACCCAAGCCGCTCCTCCTCGACGGCGACGGATCCGAGGGAACCGGGAGGTCGTTCGTCAGCCGTCGGCTGCGACGGACGCCGCCCAGGACCTGCTGCATCACCGCCCCGTCGTTGCTGCCGAGGCTCAGGGTGTGGACTGGCCTCGGCTTCGGGGATGGGGGCAGTGGTGAAGGGGGCACTGGAGGATACGCGGCGGGAGAGATGGATCGTGGCGTGTCTCCGCCGCTGCCGCCGCTGACGCCGCCGTTGCCCCCGCGCTCAGCTCTGGCGGCCGATGTGGCCGTGGCTACATTGAGGCTGGCGCCGCTGATGGTGGCATTGCCGTCTCCTCCATTTGGGTCCGTGGTAGAATTGGCAGGAACAGCAGCGAGGGCTTCGTGCAATAACCTGAGGGCCTTGAGATATTGTGCGTGGTGTAGCTCGACTGCACGGATCAGCTCCTCGTGCCGCTGAGGCGACGCCATCTCTCCCGGAGCTGCCGTCGATGTAAACAATATGTCTGCAACAACAGAACTTGACGTGGTTCAGCGAGCAACGATGGTAACAACATTAACAGAGGAAAAAAAAGTAGCCAAAAGGGAGAGAATATAAGAGGAGAAGAAAGAGGAGAGACATGAAACAGAACCGGAATACTACACCAACCCAAGATTTAAGAGTTTCATTCCATTCTTATTTCCCAACCCTTGCGCATGCAGGACTGCTTCTGTGCCTCGCTGCAACCTGCTATGTGTGGATTCCTCCCGCCGATGCAGGCCGCTGCAGAGCGCCCGGTTTTCCGGTGCTCAGCCGCGCTGCACTCGCGTACCATCGGTGACGGGTTCAGGAATTGCGCGCCTGCACGCCGAACCTACTGCTCCAACGCTTGGTCCAGGAAGGCAGGTCAATCAATCAGGTAAAACAATCAGGTAAAACAACCCTGCTACAGCCTCACTGACAAATCCAGGGTAAGTAGCAGAGAGCTTCTTTGGGGCGGTGCTTCAAGCACGCGACTGCTTGCACACAATGCCATGTGAGCAATTAGCTGCCGTGACCGGAGACTCTATGTGGGAAGGACTTGGTCGGGTAGCGGATCCGGGTGATATGGGCGCCGAGATTTTGAGGCTTGCACTCCCCCATTTGTTCCTGTGCTTCTTTCTTGGAGCATGGTTTGAGTCTAACGTGTGTGGGGGACTGGACGCCCGCTGCGGTTGGACTCGGTATTCGCCGGCAGGCAACAACGCGAGCACTTGAACACTGAACGTGCAAGCCACTTACGCACCACCTTCGAAGCGGCACGCGACACCAAGATAAGGCATCAGGTACGGTAGGTACGTCGGTCGTTTCACGACGGTATGCTGACTGAATTAAAAGCCGACAACATAGGTGAGGATGGAGTATGTACCTAGGTATTTGTGGTCATGATGGTGCCAGGTTCTGAACTACCAACGACATGACCCAAAAAAAAACCCGAGAAAGGGGAAAAGAAAGAGAGAGAGAAAAAAAGAAAGAAAAACAAGGAAAGAAATAGAGAAGAGAGAAAAAAGAGAAGAGAAGAAAGGGAGAAGAAAAGAAAAGCAAAAGAAATCTGTAGCCTCGCCGGCCAAGGGCCGTGGATCTTGATCCCAGCTTTCTCTCCCCTCCCCTCCGCTTGTTGTTTCAGGGAGAAAGGGAGCGTTGCCTCTAATAGGCCGAGGCTTCGTCGTCGTCCTCGTCCTCCTCGTCCTCCTGAAGCCGGCACTGCACGACGTCGCCCAGCACGCTGTGATAAATCTCAGCGCTCTGGGGGTTCTCTCTGCATTCTTGTGACTAAACATGTCACTCAACTCGGTATTAGTTAGCAGTGGCTCAAGGCTAAGCATCGAAGTAGAAGTTGGTTGTGTGGGAAGACGGAGGGAATTTGGAGGGGAGATTGCAGAGGAAGGTATGTGAAAAGTTGAAGAGAAAGTTGGTTGTAGGAATTTGCAAGAGGGAGGAGAGCTGTCGGAAGTTGTAAAAGGAGAGTCGTAGTGGAAGTTGTAGTTAGTGGCAGCAGAAGACCTGACCTGCCTGCCTATCTGTCTATTGTAGCACGTACCATCACAGGCGGCGGCCCGAGCTCCGGGAACTGTCCGTCGCATCGGCGGACGATCTGCTCGACGTGGCTCTCAGGGGCCTCCTCCACCTCCTCGACGAGTAATGGTACGGCTACTCCGTCTCGCTGTCGATCGCGAAGGCGAGGATGGGGCAGCGCACCTGGCCCGGTTGTCGTAATCGAAGATGAAGAGGACGCCGAGGTTGACCCGGCGGACGAAAAGGAGCTCGGTCTTGGCGCGCAGCACGTCCTCGTCCTCGTTGCGGTCCAGCAGGCCCGTCAGGCCCGTCAGGCGCTGGTACAAGAGGATGACGACGGCGAGACGGGTGACTTCGGTGCAGAGGGCGTCGTCGTCACCCCGGCAGCCGTAGATTCGGGAATGGGTGGTGTAGACGAGGAAGCGAGCTGGAGACATCTTGGTGAGGTGTCTGTCTGGGTGGGGGTGTTGTTGATGAGGAGATGTGAGGATGAGAATGGGAAAAGAATCAGACAGAGTGAGGTAGGAAGGACGGAACAGGCCGTAGTACGTGCTGGTTTTGAAGATGGCTAGTAGGGAATCTTCTAGATGAGCTTTATGAATAGACTCGATGGTCTCTCTGAATAGAATAACTTGTTTGATGAAAGATTGTTGGCAAGAAAGAAAGGACGAGATGCTGAAAAAGCAGCGAGTATCGTTGGCCTGCGGAGAGGTTGTCGAGGAGTAAAATTTGGTTTTCGAAAACTCTTCCAGTCGAGTAGGAGGTTTTATGAGGCCAGACGAAAGCGGTGGCGGGTGACCACCTTGGTCGTGCTTGCCGTTTCTGCCAGCAGAACCAAGGGGCGACAACAATGGTGAAGACAGCTCGCCTCTTGGGGTGGGAAACGGGCCATTCAGGTACTCCCAGCATGTAGGCCATCATAGGTATACGCCCCACAGCGATCTTCGGAGACCTGCCAGGGCCAGCAAAGCAACGAATCCTTGGGGAAGATCACAGGCTTGAGAGACTGGCAGAGCAAGGAAAAAGCGGCTGGCCAGCCGGCCGGAGGCCCTGCTTCCTTCTTGCTTCTCTATATCCTAGAGATTATTTCTAACAGGCTCCCTCAGACCCCCTGCGGTGAAGTGGTGCTCTCGGGATATTTTATATCGAACCAGAACTACATGCAGCTCGCAAAGAGACTCCTTGGGCACGAGCCTCATCAGTAGCCTCTCTCCCCGCCCCTTGAGCAGACATATTATCTCAAATCCCTCCTCTCGTAGCAGTCGTCTTCTCCACCCCTTCTCTGAACATCATCTTCCCTCCTCTTATCACCGCAGCCATCGGGCCCAGTCCGTTCTCCAAGTGCGTTCGGATCACCGTCTCGCCACTGGTCACTACCACGCTCCCGATCACGCACCTAATTAGAATCTCTGATATCATGCCCCAGAGCTGTCGTGCTCTCACTGGGCGAAGAGGCGGTGCTACTCTTAGCAGGGGTCGCATGGAGCCGGTGGTTGTCTCGATGGTCGAATATAGATGCACCGTCTGCCCGGGGGTTACTGCCCTTGTTGACGCGTTTTCTACCACAGTCCCAGCTGCCGGTGTTGCTGCTCGGTAGAGTGACTCCTTGCTGCGAATGCCTCCGGCATTACGGAGTCCGGGTCTAGACGCCTCTATCATCATAGTAACTCATCCAGCTACCGTGCCCATCGATGTTGACCTGGGGCTCCACTCCAGGTGGACAAAATCTTCCGCAGGTATTCACTGTCATCCGCGGACGTCACACCCCGCATCCAATGTATTGTGCCCAATATAAGAAGCACATTATGCAATTTCACAGTGATGAACAACCTGCTTTGGAACTCAAAGTCAGCTATGCCCCTTTTTTACTTGATGGGGTTCGACTTGACAACAATCTGTGCATATCCGGTAGCAGATATCTTGCGTCCACAATTGTCTTATCAGACATCCAGGGGCCGCACGACCTTGTCCGGTTGGTATCGTGGCAATCAACTGCCGCATGTGTCACTCTGGGTGCCCGCCGGTGACCGTGACGCGGGCTGATGGCTATGTGGATGGGAATTCGTACGCCTCGCGGTGCGCGGTATGCGTGCAGTAACATGGCTTTCGGTTCCCACGACAGGGCATTGCCAAAGCTTTCGCAACCTGGTTGCACCAAGGTGGCCAGGGGGGACCAGGACCGTGGCCCCAGCCGATCACCATAACGCCTGGAGTCGCCGGCATCAGTGATCGAACTGCCAGAAACAGGCGACGATGTTGAGCCTCTGTGGCTCGCAATGCTGGATCTTGGGGATTTTGCGGTTCAAGATCTCGAGTCTATGTAGTCTACGGGGCCTGAGAGGACCTATCATGAATCGAAGGCTAGTAAGAAACCACAGACCCGTCACACCTGGATCACAAGATGGAGATTTCCGTCGGAAGCCAATTGGGCATTGACATAGCTCACCAAGGACAGGAAGGACCGTCAACCGAACCGGTTGCTCTTCGGAGTTGAGGTCGAGCAAGAGGGATCTTGAGATGGCGGCATGTCTCATACCATGCGCGTGAAGGCGAGACAAGGAAATTGAACTGGAATTAAGAGGGCCATTGAGACAAATAGGATCCATCTATCTTCTGTCTGTATCTAAAGCCGGAGACCGATGTTGTCGTCCCTGTCGTAGTCGAGTTTGGGATGATACTTGGTCAAAAGGAAAATTCATACCTCATCCATCATCCTTCGCTGTCAAACGCGAGTCGTAAGACTTTCTCTTGTGCTATCCTTGGGGAATAATCAAAGGGCAAAAAAGAAAAATGAAAGCGGTGGCGTATATCCGCCTAGCGTGGCAAATCCATCAGCTTCCGGAGAAGTGACGGTCACGCAGCGACTGGCTTCTGCACCGCTGCAGTGCCTGGGGCCGCCGGCTTGCTCTCAGTGTCAACGTCCATGGCGTCACCATCAGCAGCTTCACCCTCACCCTCCTCCTCCTCCTCGAGCTCTTCGTCACTCTCGCCCTCAATGTCGACACTACCCTCGTCGGACAGCTCCTCTTCCTCAACGCCATTCTCGGCACTCTCCACGCCGACCATCTCGGAATCCTGGCCAGGAGCAGCAGGCTCGCCGTTAGCAGCCGCGGAGGCAGACTCCTCAGCAGCAGCAGCGGCCTCTTCCTCCTCCTCCAGCTCGGCCTCCTCGGCGCCGTACTCCTCCTCATCTGCGGCGAGATCGGCCTCTGGCTGCTCAGGGGGGAACTCGGCGGGAGCGGTGAGCTCAGAGTCCCTGTACGGTCAGCGGGTGGGCCATTGGTCAGCGCTTCGATCATTGAGGCAGGTGCGTGGATTTCCGCTGGGAGCATTTGATGACTACGTACCACTTAATGGCGAACCGGGTCACGCGCGGCTTTTCCGCTAGGACACTGCGTCGTATCCGCTCGATGATCGGCTTGGACGGGGGCTCAGCGTTTAGCTCGTCCGACTCGTACTCATTGTTGACGTAGTAGCCGACCCTCACGAACTCGCGTCCGTCGTAGGAGCATGTCAGGAGGATGACAGTGACGCCGATGATCTCGGCGTCGGGAATGCGCTTAGTGTCCGGCGCCGCAGCCTCGAAAACGAACTTGTTCACGCCGACAGGAATAGGGCCGACGAGAAGACTGTCGAGCTCTTGGTCGTACTCATCGCTGCGAAAGTGCGAAAATGCGCGGCATGTTAGCAGCTGCGAGAAGAAGAGGGAGAAGGGGGAAGCGGCAACGTTGGGCTTCTCGACTTACGAGGTAGCGGAGCCGACGTAGGTCAACTTCCACTCGAGGTCTGCAAGAGAATTCCTGCGTCATCAGTCGCTGCTTGGTGGGACAGAAAGACCACAAGGGAGAAGAGGATGGAACCGACCCTTCTCCAGCTGCTCCAGGCACTCAAACGTAATCTCGAACTCATATTTGTCGGTGAACTTGGCAGGGTTGTTCATGACATTGACCCCGAGAAGCGAGACGACAGACATCTTGTCTAGCGGTGTGGCGAGAACGGCCCCAACTTGGCAGTCAAGCTATTCGCAATGGAGCGGCGAGTGGTGAAGGCAAAGACGAAGGCGTGAGATGTCGTGGTGGTAAACAAGTGCAGGATCTCCTAGCGATGCTTCTGTCGCAAGGGGCGAGGACAACAACTTAAGTGTCAAATACAAAAACACTGGGGGTAAGTGGGCGGACGCGTTGACGGTCGTTTTGAACGCGTAAAGTGCTTGCTCCAGAAGGACGCGACGTTTCGTCGGTCGTTATCTTATCTAAAGCGGGAGCTGAAAACCAAGTGGGTCTGGGATGCTGCTGCAGAACAGATGGCAGGCGGGACCACACTAACTGTATTGGGTTAGCGGCTCCCAGCTGTGGGTTTTTTGTTGCTCAAAAGCAGGTGCCAGAAAAAAAACGAGGCTCGAACTCGACCTGAACACCAATCCCGCTCAGAATTCCAGAGACAGACCGACTTCTTTCATTACAATCCATCAACATCAACCGCACCCTCTAGTCAACTGTTCCGATCGGTTATCTGGCGACTGTCATTGTTTAAGCGACGAGGGACTCTTTCTTTGATCGCGCCTAGCTATCGTTGTTCGCAAACCCATTCTTAAGGCAAGTTGGCTTCCCCTGCGACTTCTGATAAATTCGCCAAACACCTCCCGCATTTTAGCACCTTTCGTCACATCTCTGCCGATCGCTCTCTCGTGCCTCTACATCGCTTTCCTAACACAAATTGCTAATATCCGAAGTAGTCCACCGATTCGTGTCCCCTTGATTCCTCGCCCACCTTTTCCAAGCCGTGCAGTGGCCTACAGCCACCAGGACTACTTGCGCGATGGCGGACGATGCCGCTGATGCTCGGCAAGAGCCTGACTGGAGTGAAGATAGCGGAGATGTTGTGCTGGAAGGGTCGCAGACACCTGCTCAGCATAGCGACTCCAATGATCAAAATCAACACCTTGAAGCTACCTCTGCTGCATACGGTGATACAGAAGATGCCGCCGATTATGATCCAGAATCCATCCCTGTTCTTGCCACTGGTTCCGATTCCGAAACTCTGAAGCCTTCTCCGCAGCCTGCCAGCAAAAAGCGCAGGACCGCGGCCGGTTTCCTGGTGGGAGATTCTGATGACTCAGAGGACGACGACGACCGCTCGCCGAGCCCTGGGAGCAAATCGCCCGAGCCCGAAGTCGAGGCAAACCCTGCGCAACCATCACCCTCTCTAATGCACGCTCCTCCTGCTCAGCACGCCAATGGCGCTGCACAATCAAATGCTCCTCCCCATCCAGACTCTCCCATTCTCGCACGTTCGGGTGCCGCTCTGAGCAACTCCCCCGCACAGGGCAATGCAAGTGCTGAGCCTGCTGCCGTGTTGTATGACCGAGTTGCCCTGTTTGAGTTGCGCGTGAAGGAGGACCCGAGGGGCGCGCTGGATGCGTGGCAGTCCCTCTTTGCAGAGTATCGCCAGCGCAACAACTCCGACGAGTGGCGCGATGCCTATGAGCGCTTCCTGGCCGTGTTCCCTCATTCGGTATGTAAAAAGCAGATCCTCAAATCGCCCCAACCGGCGTCCTGGTCTCTGTGACGGGCTTCGCTTCGTGGTCCATCAGTGCTGACCAATACTCGCAGGCCGAGATATGGGCGCAGTATGCCCAGACCGAGCTCGCCATGGGAAACTTCGTCGAAGCCGAGGCCATCTTCAACAAGTCGCTCTTGGCCGTTCCAAACGTGGAGCTTTGGACGATCTACCTCGACTACATCCGCCGGCGCAACGATCTCAACGACCCTACCGGCAAGGCGCGCCAGGTGTTGAACCAGGCGTACGACTTCGTCCTCGACAACGTCGGCATGGATAAGGAAGCGGGCAGGCTCTGGAGCGACTACATCCAGTTTATCCGCCTAGCCCCAGGTACCATTGGAGGCCCCAACTGGCAAGACAAGCAGAAGATGGATCAGCTGCGCAAGGCCTTCCAACGCGCCGTGTGCATCCCCATCTCTAACGTCAACATGCTGTGGAAGGAGTACGACCAGTTCGAGAAGGGCGTTAATCCGGCCACCAGCCGTAAGTTCCTGAACGAGCACTCTCCAGCCTATATGACTGCCAAGAGCGCCAATACCGGACTCGACAACATCACCCGGAACCTCGTGCGTTCGACCATCCCCCGTCTGCCTCCCGCGCCCGGCTTCGACGGCGATCAGGAGTTCGCCGAGCAGGTGGAGCTGTGGAAGCGATGGATTCGCTGGGAGAAGGACGACCCTCTGGACTTGGCGACCGAGGAGCCTGCGACCCTCCAGAAGCGGATCCTCTACACTTACCGACAGGCACTGATGGCCCTCCGTTTCTGGCCCGAGATGTGGGTGGACGCGGCTGAGTGGTGCTTTGAGAGCAACATCGTCCAGGCTGGGAAGGATGTCGGTCTTAGCTTCCTGGTCGATGGCATCGAAGCCAACCCCGAGAGCGTTTTGTTGGCCCTCAAGCACGCCGATCGCATCGAGACAACCTATCCCGCCGAGGAGGGCGACGCTGCCAAGATTGCCTGTGGCCTTGCCGTCAAAGCGCCCTACAGCAAGCTCCTCGACACGCTCTACGGGAACATTAAGAACCTCAAGGAGCGTGAGAAGGCTGAGATTGCAAAGCTGCGCGAGAACATGCCCGAAGCGCCAGCGCAAAAGTCCACAGATGACGACGACTACGCTCCCCCCGATGCGCCTGAGGACCGGCTAAGCGATGAGAACCAGGCGAAAATCAATGCCATCGAAAAGGGCTTTGCAGCCCAGACAGATCTGCTCGCCCGCACGGTGTCGTTCGTCTGGATTGCTCTCGCGCGGGCCATGCGCCGTATCCAGGGCAAGGGAACCCCTTCACAACCCCTCGGCGGCCTGCGCAACGTGTTCAGTGAAGCTCGGCACAGGGGCCGCTTGACGAGTGATGTCTACGTCGCCGTCGCACAGATGGAGTGGACCGTCTACAAAGACGCGGCTGGCGCCAAGATCTTCGAACGGGGAGCCAAGCTGTTCCCGGAGGACGAGTACTTCATGCTGGAGTACATCAAGTTCCTTCATTCCCGCGACGACTTCATCAGTATGTTATCTACTTTGGCCCTCCCTCATTGGCGTTCACGTTGGCGAACCCATGTCTTCAGAGAATATACTAATTCGAAACCTGGCGCCTCACAGATGCCCGAGTCGTCTTCGAGACGTGCGTCAACAAGTTGACGCAGCAACCTGCACTCGTTTCCAAGGCGAAACCACTGTACTTGTACTTCCACGAGTACGAGTCAAAGTTTGGCGAGCTCTCGCAGGTTGCGAAGCTCGAGAAGAGGATGGCCGAGGTGTTCCCCGAGGACCCTAAATTGATCAACTTCACTCGACGCTTCGTCTCCGACCGATTCGACCCGATTGCTGCCAGGATCATCATCTCCCCAGCCGCGCAACTGAGACCCAAAAACCTCATCATGCCGTCGATTGAGCTCTCGAATGCTCCCGGTGGCAGGCTTGGCGGTAGCCCCGTAGGTGGTGGCATGCCCGGTCGAGCCCATAGTCCTCGGCCGCAATTCGTCAACTCGCCGAAGCGGCCACTGCCCGCTGACGACTTCGACGACTCGGCCAACGCGCCTCCTAAGAAAATGCCGCGTGGTGACCGGGGCGGCGACCGAGACTTCCAGCGCGGGGAGTCGCCTCTGAAGGGTGCCGCTGGCCGTAGGCTTGACCAGCAACGTCGCCTGCAAGGCCAGGGAGGGTCCGCGTCCCACCACAACAACGCGTCCGCCGCCGTGCCCGCGATTCCTCGCGACGTCACCTTCCTGCTGAGTCAGATCCCGGCTTCTGATGCGTACACGAACTCGGCAAACGCGTTGAGACTCAACCCTGCGCGCGTGGTAGGTCTCCTGCGCGACACGCACATCCCAGACTTCGCGACCTGGAGGACGCGGAGCGACAGGCCCGCCCGCCATGGCGGCGGCGGCGGCCACCACCGACAGGTGTCAAATGATGTTACCGCGTATGCCGATGCGCAGGGCAGGACGGGCAGTCCCTTCGGCGGTGACAGAGGCCGGCTCGCGTACCACCAGCGGCCGGACTCTAGGGATGGGTACGAGCCCCCTCCCGCTAGTGTGGGGTACGCGGCGGCGCCGCAACATCGGTCGATCTATGAGGCGGCGGTCCCTCCGCCTCCTCCTGGGGCTTGGGCGCCTCCTCCACAGGGATACGCCGCGCCGCCGCCGGCGCCGGCGCAACAACAGCACCCGCCTTCCTACGGTGGGTATCGGTACTAGGACGTCCTGCCACCTAACCGGAGGCAGAAACGCGCCCGTTACCGTCTCGGCTTGCTTCACCGCCAGCAGCAGCAGTAGTATTAGCGGGTTGGGTGACGGGGTTGTCGTCACAAGCCATCCATCCAGCCGACCGGCCCGTCACCGGCCTCGGCACCTTCCGCTTGTGGCACGACCCACTTTTGACGACATTGCTTGCCCTTGGACATGGTCAGGCGCATCTTGCACACGGTGCAATGGGATGGACTTGGAGTGGCCTCACCTTTGGCTTTCGGAAGTTCAGGTATCTTCGCTTTCCTTTTTTCTTTTCCCCACTAAGCGTCGTCGACCTCGCGTTGGGCTTTTTTTCCCGGTTGCATTTTATTTCGTTAGTTCATTTCGCAATGCTTTGTTCGCTGTTATTCTCCCACGAGATTCAAGGTGGCGGAAACGGAATGGCGCCTTAGTCCCAAAACTTGAGGGTTGGTTGGTTGGTTGGTCTCGTCTCGGATCCTGGGCGAGGCCATAGTGGCTTTTAGCTCTTTTATTCTTTTCTTCATGGCGCTTGTCTCCCTCCTCCTGTCTTCAATGTGCTAGGGAGCGTCTTTTACTAGATCAAGCAACGCCGAGGCCTGTCTGGCCCACGGCTATCTCATGCTCATGCTAGAGTACCTCGCGCTCTAGGCTCTAATTCCGAACATCTGAACATTATGGCAACACGCGTCCTCCATCTTGACCGCGTCGAGATTCACAAGCGATATGCTTGCTCTTTTCCTTGCTCCCGAAATTCTCAGCCCAATGTGGTGCTTATAATGCGATGGATAAGTGAGGGATTCATGTGAGATTTCACTCCCACGCCTTCGTTCATGCTTCTTTTCAAGTAGCCCCTAAGCTTATTCTCATCCATTCGCTCTCTTCCTTCCTCTAGCATCCCGCGAATCCTGGGCTCATTTCAAGTGCCATTCATCGAGTTGGCTCACTCTTAGAATTTGTTTTGGCGGCAAAATGAGTCCCAAATCTAACCTCTGCGCGTAAAAATATGAAGCAAGCCCTTATTGAATGAACACCGTCCTAAGAATTCTTCATAGTAACCGTTGATTCGTCCCCACAACCCGAAGGATGCTTTTGTGCTTCTGTTCCTGAGCTCAAGACGGAATGTCTGCCGATCAATATTTGATTCTGCAATTGTCTTCAAGTACCCACGTCCCTCTCCCAACACACGTCAATATACCTTCTACTCGAGGCATTTTGGTGGTCTGGGCTGTCCGTTTAACTTCAGCGTCTTCTGACTCATTCAGCGACTAGATCAACCCCAGGACTTCGCCCTTGATTTCCAATGTCAGATACTTCCCGACGGAGACGCGGCTGTCACGGCTGTCCCTTATGCTACGACGGTCAGTACAAGGCAGCCTCATTGGCCATCTCATTGCGGCAACGACCTTGGCTGCGATCAGTTCCAGCGATCTCAAGGTCACTTGCATTTCCTTGTAGTCCTGGACTCCACCAATGTCCGCCGACCACTGAATCGTCTACGATATTCTGATAGAATGCGGCACCACGCTCGACTTGTGTTGTACCTAGATCGGCAAGACGTAGATAGTACTGCTGTGTAGGACCATTGATCCAGGAGCACCTAACATACATACGGGAACAAACAGCGTGCGGTTGATGCTCTTGCCAGTGATGTCTGGGTTGGAAAGGCGTGGTCTTGGTGTCCCCATTTACAGCCTGTAGACGCGACATCGTCGCCACATCTCCACTAGCAGCGCCGTGTCCTCCAGATATTCTTGGCTTCCGCCACTCTCAGTTGACTGTCTCGATGAGATTCGCGTCGATGATAGCTTGCCATCCTCCTCGAATTCGGCTACCAGCGGGTCCCTACCTTGATCGTGCCTGCCTAATCACTGGCCGCCGTGACCTTAAGGAAAAAGAGCCCTCAACAGTCGGGCAGGAGGAAGCTTCATCTGACGTGCCTTCCCCCGGTCCCAACAATCCGGTTAGGCCTCGCCGCACTTTCCGTGGTTGCCTGGCCGTTTGATTTGGGATATTTATTTTGATCCCGTCGCACCGCATCTCGATCCCTTCAACCTTTTCCTCCCTCACCTGCAACCTATGGTCCCTCTACCAACCTCCCAACCACCAACCTACTTTCTCTCTCTCTCTCTCTCTCTCTCTCTCTCTTACACACACACACACACCTATCTCAGCAGCGCTCGTGCAGAATTTCTATCAAGCGAGTCCCATATCATTACCAAAAATCGTCGCGTCTCGGCGCGTCGCACTCAGGTGAGTCCCTAGATCCCCATTGTGCTCTGCGCCATCCCTCCTCACGCTCCCAAACACCGGCCTCCGAACGCGCTCTGCTCTGAAGCGGCGGAACGTTCCGCTACTAGCCGCACCTCTTCCTGGCCCAGCCTACCTTTCCCTCCAGTTTACCTATCCTCCCAGCTTGCTTCTCCACCCAGCGTGATTCGCGTCTGCGTTTTACCACCCTCTACTCTCCACGCGCAGGTGGCTGCCTTGTTTTCCACCCTATCTCTCTACACTTCACTCGATCACCGCTTCAGATCCAGGCAACAACAGAAAGCATCTTTTGTTTGGCACCCGGCGGTTCGGCTTCCGGCCGTGTACCAGACTACGAGCTACAAATACTTCCCCCAAGTCCGTAACCACAACCCCAGTAGCTTCGTTCTCTCCCTCGTCAAGGCTTGATGTCACAACCCTCCACCTTCCTCGTCGATATCTCGTCCGTACCAATCGCGGTCCCTTTGATATCTTTTCCTTTCCTCTTTTTTGTTCTCTCTTGCGCATCGCGAAGGACTACTGGCAAGACTAGCCTTCGTCTGTCGCCATCAGATATCACATCGGCTTCGGCCGCACCACTCTTCTCTTGGCCTTGCCTTCGAAGTGAGAATGTTTGTTTGAGGTCACGTAAGCGCGACCTCGGTTTCTCCCTTGCTTTCAACCCACGGCTATCCTTGATTTGATCTGCCTCTCTTCGACCGTTGACCACGTATCTGCCCCGCGTGTTCCCGATCCTTGCCCACGCGTTTTCCCTATACGCGACACGCTTCTGCCTTTAGCGCGAGAAGGCGCGCTCTTGACCCGTCGAGCGTCGTCCACATTCTCGCGCGATTCCAGTTCTCCTCCATCTCTGTCACGTCATTTGCTCGCGTCAATAGCACCTGTGAGGTACGCTTGCTGCGGAGAAGGATGTGGGATCAGAACTATGCATATGTCCTTCCTCCACGCGCTCCGCCCCAAATATTTTCCCCGTCATCGCTTCACGTCCCACACGCGTTTATCCCAACTACACACCCATGCGGGCGCGTCTCATCACAGCAACCTGACGCATACTCGTCAGTCCTCCACTCATTCTCTCTCTGGACTACTGTCTATCTCATCACGACATCCTCTTGTCCAAGGGTACTGTCCATATCCTACCTGCTATGACTTGCAGGTCCGCGGGTAGCTGTGCCCTTTCATAATTATCCCATTACAACCTCCGCTCTGCGTCAAGTTCCCCCGCAGGCCACGCACTTAGGAGCGTCGCGACTGCCATATTGCAACTTCATTTCCCCAGTATGGCCTTGGTCCAGGCAAAGAATCATCGCTACGAGTGTAGAGGAGGATGACAAGATGAGGTGTCCGCTATACCAGCTCAGGTTTGCTATAAACCAGGGCCACTCTTCCTCATCCTAACTTCTAGTCGCGTCCACATATCCCATCCCGTCCCATCCTCACACCTTGTTCGTGTATTTCGTTCTTTGTCTTTTTTTTTGCTGTCGAAGGAGCTAACACGATTCGGAAACAGCAGCGCCATGGAGCGCCAACGCAGTAACTTGCAGGTCCCATCCTACAATATGGATGGGACCAGCGACGACGACCGCCGCGGCCATCAACGCGGTGGATCTGTCTCCAGTCGCCATTCGCAATCCTCTCAGCGTGCGGGCTCCGATCGCGGCGGCTCTGGCTCACGCCCGCCGAGCGATTCAGGACGACCACAAGCCCCGACCTCGTCTCGTCAACCTAGTGAGGCGGGGACTCAAGGCCCGCGCCCGACCGGTGTGACCGGGCCAACTGGCACTGGGGGTCAACCTCAACCGCCGCCGGCTCAGCAGCCGGGATGGCCTGCCCCGATGGGCAAGGACCCTGCTCGAGATCGTACGAAGCAGCACGCTCTCTCGAACAATGACAACTTCAACAAGAACCTCGACCTCCCGGCCGAGGCTTATGTGGAGAAGCTCACCACTCCCTTCGCTCGTCGTCCCGGAATGGGATCCTTGGGCAAGCCGATCAAGATCCAGATCAACCATTTCCCGATAACCAAGCTGGGATTCGGAGAGGTGTCTCTGTACGATGTAAGTAGTGACCCATCTCTAGAATGCATCACCCTCCAATCACTGTCCGGTACTCCAAGCTAACCATCGATTTTCCTGCGCAGCTGTCGGTCAGCGGACCGGACGTGAAGAGTCCGGACAAGGTGATCAAGAAGTGTTGGAACTCTCCAACGATGAAGAAAATTCTGGCTGATACACGCGAGTGCTGGATCTACAATGGTCGCAACCTCGCCTGGTCACCTCACAACCTGGGTGACCGTGAGATCCGCCAGCGACTCGACCTAGACCGGGAGCAAGGCCGCACGGGGGGACAGCCGGGACGCAATGTGTTCACGCTCACCCTCAAGCGTGTCGGCACAATCCGCTTGGAGGCTCTCAAGATGTACTTGATGGGGAAGCTCGAGTGGGACAATCATGTCTTGGAGTGCCTGAGTAAGACTGAGTCCACGCCTTCACACCCCAGCGTCTTAACGTGCGTAGGCTCACTGACCAACTTGGAAACCAACGCCAGACTTCCTCGACCACGTCCTGCGCCAGGGCCCATCCGAAAAGATGATTGCGATCAAGCGCAACTTCTACTCGCGGAACACACGCCCCATTTCGATGGGGGATGGCGTCATCGAGCTGATCAAAGGCACGTTCGCCTCGATCACAATGACACAGGTAAGCCTTTCCCATTCAGCCTCTTCCCAAAACCAAGGCTAACATAGAGACAGTCCATCCAAGAGGGCAGGCTGGGCCTTGGTGTCACTGTCGACGTCGCCAACACCTGTTTCTGGGTGTCCCAGAACTTCGAGGAGTTGGTCAAGAACTACCTGGGCACCCTCGACCGCCGCTGGGTCAACATGCCCATTCCGCAGATGGCCAACTTTTTCAAGCCTGTCATGAAGCCCCCCGTCCAGGGCGGAGCCCCCCAGCTTGTCATGTCCGAGGGATTCAAGGCTCTGCGGAAGCTCGCCAAGCTGCACTTCACCGTCAAGCACCGGGGCAAGTTCGATGACAAGAAGGAGTACACGGTGAAGAACTTCGTCTTTGATCCCAGCCTGGGGCCTGAAGGTGCCAATGCCAAGAATTTCCGATTCACGAAGAAGGACGGCACCACCCTAACGGTCTTTGACCACTTCCTGAAGCAGTACAATCTGCGTCTCCAATACTGGACGCTGCCACTCATCCAAACCAGCCGTGGTGGCGTCTTCCCCATGGAGGTCTGCCACGTGAACATGCACCAGCGGTACCCCTATAAGCTGGACCCCGAGCAGACCGCCAAGATGATCAAGTTCGCGGTCACGCGTCCCCCGATCCGCTCGGAGCACGTCCTGAGCAACGTCAACGAGCTGCGTTGGCCCGAGGATAAATATCTGCGCCACTTCAAGATTGAGATATCCACGAAGATGGCCACTGTGCCGGCTCGTGTGATCCAGAACCCGGAGATCCAGTTCCAGGGCTCAAAGATCAATCCTGGAGTCAGCGGTCGGTGGGATCTCCGCGGCAAGGTGTTCACCGCGCCGGGCAGGTTCGTCCTCAAGAACTTCGGCATGGTCATTGTCGACCAGAGCATCGACAAGCCCGCCTGCGAAAACTTCATGAACCAGTTTCTCCGAGTTTTCAAGGGTCACGGAGGCAAGGTGGAGGGCACCCCAGTTTATGTTGTGCCGCAGCAGAGGTCGAGCGACATGGGTGGGCTCGTGGAGGCGGCTTACCAACAGATCGGAAACGCGAAGAAGGCTCATCCACAGATGCTCTTTTTCGTGCTCAACGACCGCAGCACTATCAACTACGAGCGCCTGAAGAAGTCCACGGACTGCCGTTGGGGCGTCATTTCTCAGTGCATGCAGGCGCAGCACGTACGGAAGGCCCAGCCGCAGTACTGCTCCAATGTCGCCATGAAGGTCAACGCCAAGCTCGGAGGACAGACCTGCAAGGTCATCGGCAATTTCTTCCAGAGGCCGACGATGATCGTTGGCGTGGACGTTTCTCATGGAGCGCCGGGCTCCCAAGCACCATCCATGGCAGCTGTAACCGTGTCCATGGACAAAGAAGCGGTTCGCTACGCGGCCACGGTCGAGACCAACGGCCACCGCACTGAGGTTCTCCTCCCCAAGAACTCTCAGTCCATGTTCACTTTCCTCGTGACGCAGTGGTGCCAAGCCAACCGCACTGCCCCAGAGCATGTGTTCTATTTCAGGGACGGCGTCGCGGAGGGCCAATTCGCACACGTCATGGAGTTCGAGGTCAAGGAGCTTCGGGACGTGATCCGATCTGTTGGTGGTGTGGATCCCAAGATCACTGTCATCGTCGCTACGAAGCGTCACCACATACGCTTCTTTCCCATGAAGAACGACAGCAACGCCGGAGACAAGAACGGCAACCCGCTTCCGGGAACCGTCGTCGAGCGCGAAGTCACTCATCCCTTCCACTACGACTTCTACCTCTGCAGCCACGTCGCGATCCAGGGCACCGCGCGCCCCGTCCACTATCACGTCATTCACGACGAGGTGAAGAAGTCGCCAGACGAGCTGCAAAAGATGATCTATCATCAGTGCTACCAGTACATCCGGTCGACGACACCGGTGTCCATTCACCCGGCGGTCTACTACGCTCATCTGGCCAGCGCCCGGGGCCGCAGCCACGAGAACGCGTTCTCGTCTGACAAGGACCCTCGCACGCGTCAAGATTCTGGCATCTTCGCCAAGGGTGGCGGAAGCAGCGTGTCTAGCGAGCCGGTCGAGGCGCTGCCGCTGCTCAAGTTCGGTTGCGGCGGCAACATGTGCTTCCCAGCCAATGTCGAGCACATCAAGTCGACCATGTGGTTCGTCTGAAACTACTACCGACACTTCCTTCATGCTGTCTGGTGATGGTGATGACAGCTTTTCGGTGGTTTCTCGGTTGGCGGCTTTCTCTTTCCTCTCCTCGGGTCTTCCGAGGTAGTTCTCTAATCATCCAACTTGAAAAGTCGCTCATTTTGTCGGGCAGCAATCCGACGGTCTCCTTTTTTTGGTCTGGGTTCGACCCAGTTTCATCCATCAACTAACTTGAACAGTCGCTATTTTTTGTTGGTCAGCAACCCGACACTTCGGTAGGTTTCTTGGTCTGGCATTGCCCAGTTTTCAGTCCTCAACCAACTTGACCAGTCACTCGTTTCCCATCTTCGCCTCGGTAGGTAGCTACATAGTTTGGCGCAATACCCTTCGTGCCCTTTTCTTTCCTGCACCAACCAACTTGAACAGTCGCTCCTTTCAGTCTGCAGTTTGACCTCGTTGACTTCACAACTCATACCCATCCCCGACTTCCCCTTTCAACCAACTTGATAGTCACTCTTTTACAACAGGCGTAGTTCAGCGAATCTCGCATTGTCGTTGGTACCTCTAGGGGCACCGACAAGGTGTCGAGCTAGCGTGACCACTCTAGAATCAGATAGCATCAATAAACTCAGGCGAAGTTTTTCATTCGAGGTGGGTGCATAGCACTCACGTCCCCTGTGATTGAACCCGTAGCTCCTCACCAGGTGATCTGCGCGATGAAGACGTAGCCATGTCGCCAGATTCGTTTGTGTTGGAGGATTCCGAGTCCCATTCTCGCCTCCATTCATGCTAACATGGTAGGTAGGCAGCAAGTAACAGGGTGATGGGCCGCTCGATGATCCTCGTGCGGAATGTCACGGATAATAGACCAATAGTTATGCTCCACGCAAGACTCGCCGTCGCCGAGGGCCCGTTGTGGCGAAGATGAAAATCATCATCATCAACGGGTCGCGTCACCTCGAGCGGTGCTTGCTTCTCAGCCCGTTGCTCTCCAAATGCTGACGAACGAATCTACAGCGTTTGACAGACCTACCGGCGGAAATAGAAAGGGTAATGGGAACGGGAATCGGTTCGATGGCGAACAAATTGCATGCTGAGGTGGACTTGAACTCGGCTCCCCCCTCTCGACTCACACCGGAGACACAACCTGATACGCATATACGGCAGTAAGCTAAGGACAAAAAGGAGACCGAGAAGGAACACCCGTCTACTGGTTCCTCTCGCCACGTGTGTGGGTGGTGGGCGGCTCCTCTCTAGAGCCTTGACTGTCATATACTACCTAGCTGCCTGCAAGCGCCTTGTGCATGAGTTTGCTCCATGCGCATAGTGTGAGCTGTGGTTCCGAAGGAGGGGGGATGGGGGCCCGCATGCTAATAGTGTGATGATGCTCTTCACTCTTCGGAGATGCCGCGGGGGTAGCCCTCGTCACTGTCAAAGAACAGCTGGAGCAAGCCAGCAAGGATGGCAGCCAGGCTCCAGGCAGGGCTGCGTCGCCACCACCCCAACCATCACCACACCCCTGCAGCTTTCCATCCCGTGACATGGGTTTGGGCACGTACGATCCCTCCCTCTTGGCAAGGCAAGCAAAGGCTCGTCCCGCCACGGGCCAAACGGGCCAGACGAGCCAAGAGAGAGCCAAGTACACGTCGTCAGGCAAACTAAAAGAGCCAAGGAGACCAAGGCGAGAGGAGAAAAAAGAAATCTCCCGAAGATCGGGACTGAGACCTTGGCGATCTGAAGATGTGAGCTTGGCGAATGCAAGAGGGAGGACGGGAGGAAAAGGGTCGCGTGGTCAGGACTAGGTCATCGTGAATTCATCATGTTCTCGGAAGAGCGGCAAAAACGGCATCTTTTGCTTGCAAAACCCATCAAAACCGGGTTGCCCTCCTTTTCCCTTTTCTCTCGGTCGCTGAACTGGGAAGCTCAAGGGCAGATTGGAAAAAGGGCAAGATGGAGTTTTGAAGAAGAAAGAGAAAACGTGCTCGAGTTCATAGACGTGATTGGGTAGAGTAAAAGACGGACCGATGGACTGGGACTGACCTGTCGGAATGGAGTGGAGCAAGCAAAGCGGGTGGAAATCCATCATCAATTGAGGACGGCGTGCAAGTTGGGGTGCAGCGCAAATCTCCGAGAACTAACGTCGACGAAAAAAAAAAGGCGATCGCGACAGCCGTCTGCCGAGTCCCGGTGCGAGGGCCGAACGATCACGACGGACATGTAAATGGGGGGAATTGCAAGAGACAAAAAAATGCGTGCTGTCGGTGGGAGAGGAAAGGGGGAGGGGGAGAGAGAGAGGAGGTGGTAAAAAATAACGGAGTGATGACAGCTGTGAGGTTCGAACTCACGACTCTTTCGAGAGCAGAGACAAAGTCGTTCTGGGAAAATAACTTAAATCTGCCGCCTTAACCGCTCGGCCAAGCTGTCTTCGTGTTGGACGAATTGGATATTTTAGAATTTTTGTGGGCAATTGTCCAGCTTATGTAGGCTTCGTCTGCTGACTCCACGATTTCCTCCCCCCACTGATTGGGTGCTGAGCTCTGCTGAGCAGTGCTGAGAGCTGGGTGCTGTGATGGGATTTCAGCTGATTTAGCGTCAATGCAGGTGCTTGCTTCAGGGGGTGGATGGTGTGCGGACAGGGCGCAGAAGGCGCAAAAGTCTCGAGTCCAGTCATGTCTGAGCGTTGCCACCCCGCATAACGCTTCCCTGTGGTTTTCTTTTTTTTTTTTGCCCTTTTTTTCTTGTTTTTTTGTGATATCTCGACCGTCACGCCGCATAGCTCGCTGGGCCAAGACTCGCTTGATCCCCCCACTCCCTTCCGATCTTAAAGAAAATGCCTCTCTTGCTGCGGTCAATGACATGGCCAGACTCGGGACCATGCGAGAATGACGGTGGGCATTGGCATTGAGCGAGCGCGCGAAATTCAGGCGATTGGATTTCTCGAAGCGTTCGAATAATGCGGCTCGTCGGTGGATGGTGACGGAAATTCTGTCGTTGTCGATCGCGAGACGGGGTGACCCCGTCCCTCCGCTAGTGCACTCTAGCCCCCTCTCCCCTCACCGTGACTTCAGGCTTGGGGGCGAATAGAGAAAGAAGAAAGAGAAAACGTGCCAGAAGCGCAAGGCGTGATTGGACGGTTTATATCCTGCTTCTTCCCTGTCGTCAACCCTAACAGACTTTTCGTCTCCTTGTCCTGTCTCCGGTTTTTTCGCAAACCCCAATTTCGTGTTGCTATTCTCCGCACCGAACACCCAAACGGCCCCGCCTTGGTGGACCACCAGCACCCAGCGGGCCGGGGCTAATCACCAAGCCGTCCGGCATCAGGGGTTCATGAAAGACGGTTGGCTGACGCTCCATGGAGTCATGGACCTCGCCGAGCCGGGGTTCCTGCGAACTAGCATCTGGTTTAGCAAGAGGTGCAGCAGCACTTGCTCGAATGAGTAGGCGATATCGTGACCACTTGCTAGTTTGCATCACATATACGAGGCGGGTAGCGTTGCTCGTACGAGAGGAGCACCCGACCTATTTGAAGGTGCTCAGATGAATCAGGAACGTAGAGAATATGTCTACGGGACTTTTTGAAGAATCCGATGATTCGGTGGCTGACCCATGGAACAGGCTCGACCTCGACTGGCTCTCGCCAAGAAAAGCAAACCGGGAAGCACGGAATTGTCGTTGGATATGATTCTGCTAGGGCGAGAAGAAATATGCCTCGCGCTAACTTGATACAATGGGATAACTCGCCGCTCGGAGGAGGGTGGAGGAGTATCTCAGCTGATCCTCTGATGACTGACCGTTGTTCCCATCTCGTCGACACAAAGACCGAGCTTGGGCTAATTCTCGGTCGCGTTTCAGTCACCCAGACCCCGACATCCGCATCTCAACTCGCGAGTTGCCCAAGACATGAGGCGGCTATGCCAAGCCCGATTGGCCGGAGAGATTCCGCCATCAACCTTGACATGCAGCCCCGGCGGACCCGGTTGTTTGCGTCGCCTATCGGTCCCGACCAGGGTATAGCCTGGAGGGCCAGGATGGCTTTCCCTATTCGCGAGTCTCCAGACAACCATGTGCCATCGCCTACTACGTTGTACAGAGCTTCGTTGCCAGCCAGATGCCGCCTTTTCCGGGCATCATCCCTGTTTTCCATGAGACTCGCTCACTAGTGGGCACCTCACAGTCGTCATATTTGGGACATTGGAAGCAGCAAGCAGCAAGCGCCACTCCCATTATGGACTGTACCTAGCGAGAGTGTCTCCGAGCAGGGAGATCCAAGTCTCCCCACACGAATTGCAGAGGTTGACCGAGACTCCCTGAACTACTAGTGCCCATCTGAACTGAGGTCCTGTAGTGAGCACTAGTATAAAAATATCAACATCCTTCTCCCGCTGTCACATACCCCTCTGTTGCCACTAGTCTATGCGGCCATCCATAACGACATAAAGGGTTCTTCCCTCCTCTACTGGCCTTGAGGTCCTTGCCCCTCCTCGTCTACCAACCCTCCAGCACAGCTGGCGTCGCTCCAACCCTATCCCGCCGCCGCCGTCTCTGCCGTCCCTGCCTGTCTGCCCGTCATGTCTTCATCCGCCGGAGGAGTGCTGGACGGCCCGGAGCCCACGCTCACGCGCCGGCTGTCCATTGTCGAGGCGAGGCTTAACATGACTGATGGCGGAAACGCCGCATTCCACAACTTCGGGTCAGTTCACAGCCCCGACCCATACATGGCACATCACATGTCACATGCTACGAACTCTGCGAGATGATCCATTCCATCAGCGATATGACAGAAAGCACACATACCGCCATCCGTGGCCCCCCTGGCAAGCGAGGCCACTCACTGACAGGCTCTGCAGCAACCAGTTTGCCCACGTCCAGGATGTCGACGAGCGCCGCCGACTGGCGCTCGCCGAGGTCGACAAGGCTCCGTTCGGGTGGTACCATGTTCGAACTATCGTCATCGCCGGTATCGGGTTCATGACCGACAGCGTACGCTACGCCTCGCTCCCTCCAGCTGCCCTCGCGCCTCACACTCTTGCGAGACGCGGTTTCTGAGGCCCCTCCCTGCCTCCCTTCCCCCTCGCCGACTAACATCACAGTCTCCTTCTCTTCTCTCAGTACGATATCTTCGCCGTCGGTCTGGTGACTAGCATGTTGGGCGTCGTCTACTTCGGCGGCTCGATCTCCTCGGAGGACGACACGGCCATCAAGGTCGCCACCTCCTCCGGCACGGTCGTGGGCCAGCTCGGTTTCGGCATCGTTGCGGACTGGCTCGGGAGGAAAAAGATCGTAAGATCCATCAGCACGGTCCCCATTACTATTGAGTATCTAGAGGACCCCGCGAAGGAGGAAGCGACTGACAGCTGAGAATCCCTTCCTAGTACGGCTTTGAACTCATCATCATCATCTTCGCTACCCTCGCCCAATCGCTGTCCTCGAGCTCTCCTAGTATGTCTATCGTTGGGCTGCTGGTCTTCTGGCGGGTTATCATGGTAAGTATTCATTATTTCCCCCCCTACGAACTTGCCACTGAGCATTGTTCTACAGAGGCTAACGAGCACCCGCGCTTTTCTTTAGGGAATCGGCATTGGGTAAGCCCTCGTTCTACTCAGCCTAGCACGCGTCCAACGACAGCTCAAGATTCGATCTCTCCTGGGTCTCGAAGTGTCCACCGAAATGACGTCGCTAACCACTACTACAGAGGCGACTACCCCTTGAGCGCGACCATCACCTCTGAGTTCGCGACGACCAAGTGGCGCGGCCTGATGATGAACGCCGTCTTCGCCATGCAGGGCATCGGCCAGCTGGCCGCCGCTCTCGTCTTGCTGATCATCACCGCAGGCTTCCGCACCCAGCTGGAGGCCGGCTCCAGCGCCGCCAACTGCTCGGCAACGGGCCAATGCGTGACCGCGGTGGACCGGATGTGGCGCATTATCATCGGCTTCGGCGCCGTGCCTGGCTGCATTGCTCTCTACTGTGAGTGTGGTTTCCGCGTCATCGCCTTTCCTGAGGAAAGAGAGGAAACAAACCATGCCCTTCTCCCCAAGATTCGGTGCTGACAATTGTTGCTGCTGCTTGTAGACCGTTTGACCATCCCAGAGACGCCTAGGTACACGTTCGATGTCGAGGTCGAGAAGGACCTAGAGAAGGGAGGCAACGCCGCCACAGTGACAGTGCAGCACACGGGCGAGCCCCAGGGCCCTCCCGCTGCCTCGAGAGCCGAGTTCTTCTCGCACTACAGGAAGTGGAGGAATCTCAAGATCCTCCTTGGAACTGCCCTTTCCTGGTTCTTCTTGGTATGCTTTCTCCCGAAACCCCATATCTCTCAAGCAGGAAAGAAGGGGGCCGTCCTTGTTCGTACAGGGAATATTTGAAGCTAATTGTGAGGTAACCAGGATGTTGCTTTCTACGGTCTCGGACTGAACAACCCTATCATCCTCAGCGCGATTGGCTGGTCTGGCGGTGACAACATGTACAAGGTCTTACACAACACCGCCGTCGGAAACCTGATCCTAGTCTGCGCAGGAGCCGTGCCTGGGTGAGTCTCTCGGCAGTACTACTGCTCCACTTCTAACCACCATCCTCCACCCCTAACTGCACTCCTATCTTCTTACCTTACTGACACCCCATATTCCTCGGAATAGATACTGGGTCTCCGCCTTCCTGATCGACACCATCGGCCGCAAGCCGATTCAGATCTTCGGATTCTTCGTGCTCACGCTCCTCTTCTGCGTGATCGGCTTCGACTTCTGGAACCTCTCCGGCGCCTCCCTCATGGCGCTGTACACGCTCTCCCAGTTCTTCTTCAACTGCGGGCCCAACAGCACCACGTTCATCGTTCCCGCCGAGGCGTTCCCCACGCGCTACCGGTCGACCTCCCACGGCATCTCGGCCGCCTCGGGGAAGCTGGGGGCCATCATCGCGCAGGTCGTGTTCGGCCCGCTGCGCACGATCGGCAGCAACTCGGCCCTGGCAAAGGCGGACCCGCGCTGGGCGAACCCGTGGCTCAACCACATCATGCAGATCTTCGCGCTGTTCATGCTGCTGGGCTTCTGCACGTCGTGGCTCATTCCCGAGACGGCGAGGAAGACGCTTGAGGAGCTTGGTGGTGAGACGTATGTTGCACTTCCATCCCTTTATCTATCGATCTACCCCTAGAAAGAGCACAACTTGGTCATCATCTGCCAGGGACCGCGATAACATGCTAACCTTGTTTGTTTTCTTCCCCTTGTATACAGTCCCGTTTCTGACGCAGCCGCCACCCCACCTATCGAGAAGGACGAGTCGCCTCGGCCTACCAGCAAGGCTGGTGCGTCGTGATTGCTTCTCTTCGCTCGCGGCATCGGGCTTGTCGAGTGTTTGACCACCGCCCGTCTTGCCCGCGCATACCACCTTGGGGGCTGAATGCTTTTTTAATATNACCCTCCCCCCCCCCCCCCCCGGGGGGGGCAAAAAAAAAAAAAGGACGGGGATTTTTCCCGCCCGGGGGGGGGGGGGGGGGGGGGGGGGGGGGGGTTGTAAGTAGAGATAAATTATTATACCACCTTAATGTCATGGATTTTAGCTGCATCAAGTGCCATACGATCCGGAACTGGTCATATGGGTTATAGGCCGTAGTCGTGGTCATCCATCAGTCGTGTGCCATCTTCGATTCGATTTCTTTTGCTATCTAACTAGGTACTCGCTCTAATGGGAGGCGTCGGAGCACTCTGCCATGGGGCCCCGGCTGTCACAGGATTGCCCTTGATTCGCCTATAGTCTACGAAGTAGACCAGCCCATATCAGGTCTTCGGCATTGCAAAGTCGACAGCGAGAGCTCTTCTGGAAACGATAGCTTGCGAGCATCGAATTTTGTTTGGGATAGAAATGTCTGGTAGAGCCCCTGACCCGGTAGTGGGCCGCACCTAGATGTGGGCCACGTGTCATCCCATGAAAATCGGACAATTGAACTGCAACACCTCAG